>JAJIBD010006457.1:0-122257 GCA_021461705.1 Cryptotis parvus | reverse complement strand
AAGACACTTTTTAAAAAATCAAGGCACCAGGATTTACAAAGCGATTCATCAATGAGTTTAAGGCATGCCATGTTCCAATACTATCCACCACCTTTACTAATGTCCCCAGGTTTCTCCCAAACCCCATCCTGCCTCCTTGACAGGCACATTAAAAATAATACACTGTAGTTTATGATACTGATAAAGGTCATGTTTCATGTATAACACAATCTGGCACCACCCCTCCCCGGAGTATTCTCTTCCCTCTCCCACTGTCCAAATGTCCCCCCAGCCCCCTCCCTGTGGCAGGCCTTCTACTGAAGACCAGTTCTTGGTAGGAACTTTTGGACATTTGTTGTTCGTCTACTTTGTTTCTTTATATCTCACATATGAAAAAAATTGTTCTGGATCTGACTTAACTTTACTCAGCATGATACTCTCCAGATCCTTTCATGTGGCAGCAAACTGCGTGGTTCCATTTCTTTCTTATATAGAGTAGTGTTCCATTGCATATGTGTACCATAGTTTCTTCATCCAGTCATCAGTTCCTGGACACTTGAATTGTTTTCATTTCCTGGCAATTGTGAACAGTGCTGCAACGAACACAAGAATGCAAATGTCTTTTCTCAAAAGACATAATCAAAATTGCTAGATCATATGGAAGCTCAATCCCAAGTTTTTGAAGAGTGCCCATATTGTTTTCCAAAAAATCTATCCAGTCTAGCTTCCCACCTGCAGTGAATGAAGGTCCCTTCCCCTGACATCCTTTCTATATCAGTTGCTTTTGTTCTTTGTGATGTGTGCCTGAGTTATTGGTACAAGATGATATCTCATAATTGTTTTGCATTTCCGTGATGATAAGTGATGAAGAGCATTTATTTACATACCTCTTGACCTTCTGTATGTCTTATTTGAGGAAGTTCCTGTTTATATACCCCACACGCTGCCCCCCCATTTCTTACTAGGACTGGTTACTGGTTGTTCTTTTCTTGAAACTTTTTTTTTTTGTTTTTGTTGTTAGGTCACACCCAGCAATGCTCAGGGGTTACTCCTGGCTCTGCACTCAGGAGTTAATCTGGCAGTGCTTGGGGGACCATTTGGAATGCCAGTGATAGAACCTGGGTCTGTTGTGTGCTAGGCAAATGCCCTACCTGGAGTACTAAGGCTCCAGTCTCTTATTGAAAAGTTCACCAGTGGTTTATAAGGCCGGATATTAACCCTTTATCCAATGAGTGGTGGGCTTGACAATATGCATTGTCAGGCCCTTTTGCGTCCAGATTTCCTGAGTCTTGGTCTAGAATTCAGAAAATAGTGGAGACAACATTCAATTAAAGCAGATGTTGAACATGTACCTGATTGGGGGCCCTGCTCAAGATAGCACAACACCTTAAGCTAATATTCTTACAGGATTTGCAAATGATGCTCAGGTTCTACAAAAGTGTTGCTCTTATCATTGACAAAGAAGCAAAGTTCTGCTCTAGATTCTTGTTATTTTGCTGTTTTTCGTGCTTGCACACATGAAAATACCAGATCTTATTTACATCATAGCTGCATCAGCTTATAAATTGCAGCCATACACCAATGGGTGACAGCCAGAGAGTTTATCCAAATTCAATGGCCTCATCATGGAACTTTAGCTGCATGGGTTTATCTGTGGGCATTGTCTATTAGCAAAATTAATAAATAAACCTCTGTGCACACATTTTCTCCCCTGGTTGTTCTATAACTCCCCTTCTAAGAAGACAGAAACACCTTAGCACTATCCCAGTCACCTCTCCCTCCCCACCATTTCTCTTTTGCCACTTCTTTCTGGATCATTCTCTGTGCAGATTGCCAGGCAGCAAGGATTTAAGATGCTCTAGTCTGCCACATGTTTGCAGTCCCCATACTTCAATTGTGTCTTTCTCCTGATAAAGTTTGGCCCCCTGTCACCAAGGGCCCAGATAGGTGCTGCGATCCCCAAGAAATGGGGATCACATTCATGTACGTGCCTGTATTCATGAGGTCTTCAGAAATAAACTCCTGGGGGTTAGCTATCGTACAGCAGGTAGGGCATTGTCTGCCTTGTATGCAGACAACCTGCGTTAGATCCCAGACACCACATATGGTCTCCTGAATACTGCCAGGGGGCACTCCTGAGTACAGAGCCAGGAGTAAGCCCTAAGTACAGCCATGTGGCCCCAAAACAGAAACAAAATAAACCCCAAAAACATAAACCAGAAGTGAACTCCTATTCCTTGCTCTCAACCCTGAAGCTTGATGGCCTACAGACAGCTGCTCACACATTTTCCTCCCTGAGAGAACTTCCTTCATCTGCTCTTATGCTTTCTGGGAATTTTTATTTTCCTCCCCTCAGTCTGGGCTTCAAGGATGCAGTAGAAAAGACAACATCCCAAATCCCCAGAATGGGGCTCAAAGATGATTTGCCACCAGGTTGCTCTGTGGTCACAGGCATATAATTGAATGTCTCTGAACCAGTTTCTTGGTCTGTAAGAGGGAGGCACCAGCTGTTCTGAGGAGTGAAAGAGGGAACATAGGTTGGAAGAACTGTGATTCATTCATTATCAGACTCACGTATCGTGATTCTGGTCAAGGGTAAATGGTGGTTTCAGTCACCTGGATCTGCCTGGAAATCTGAGACTTTGCCTGTTGGTCAAGTTCCCAGGGATGTTGCTACTCCCAGGCCTTCCCCCACTTTGAATAGGGGAATATGACCTTGACACAACCTCCCTTTTAGCATTTGCAGCTGCCAACTCCTTCCATATCCTGCAGGGAGGTCCCCACTTCTGTCACCTTCCTGGGTCTTCCCTTTACTGCCTCCCTGTCCAGAGATCTCTGTGACTTTCCTGATTCATGGGATTAGCTTCAGGGCAGAACTTATGAAGTGGGACTGTGTGTGGCTGTGATTTTGAAAAGAGAACATGGCCCAGGATCAATGCTGGACAGCAGGCCCTGGGATCCAGCAGCATTGCTCAACTCTATTTCATCATCATATTGCTGACGATAGCAGGAAACTTGGACTTGAACGTGACTAAAACCCTCTAGGAGCAGAGGGGTTACAATTCGATTCAGGCCAATCGTATATAGTTATGATACGCTTTAGCATCAGGAGAAGCCCACATTCCTACATTACAATGATTCCTACAGCTACAATGGAAACACATTATTTAACGGATAACGGGAAACACAATATTCAATGGATAATGGTGAAAAGGGAGTGTTGGGATAGGAGGTGACTGGAGATGGCTGAACTAGTGAAAGGAAGTACAGTTGGGAAAGTTCCCAGTGGCATTCATTGTTGGGGAGCAGAAAGTTCCTTTTGAGAGAAAAAAATTCTCCCTCATGGCTGGGGCAATAGTGCGTGTGGGGCGGGTGTCAGGGGTGCACGTCTCACAGAGGCAGGGTCTAGATTCAGTCTTCAGCCCTACATGCTCCTCACCCACCTTCAGTTGTATCCCTGGTACCAAGCACCAGCAGACCAGGGTGGGCCTATGGCCCAGGCAGCGTCAATTGCTGCACCACATCAAGGATCTGTCCAGCCTGGCTAGCCATGCATGTCAGGAGTGACATCTAGGCCTCTTGAGCCCTGCTTGGGAGTCTCCACTCCCACCTCTCACCCCACGCCCCAATGTAGCCATCAATTACTCCAAAAACTGGAGAAGTCTTTAGGACCACAAATCTGGAGTCCAGAAGATCTCCCCAAATTAGTTCAATTCCAAAGGTTGATGACCTGTTCATTTAAATGATCGATGACCTGTTCATTTATATTTACTTCTCTCCATCCCTGCCTTTCATGTGTATGGGTACCCGGATCCCCATAGACCAGTAGCCGAGTCAAGGTCACTGCACTGTCATCGCAAGTGTCTCTGTCAAGGAGGATCACCACTGCATCAGGCAGGCAGCACGGGAGACTAGTCCCTGCCCCAGTGAATGAGATGGCAGCTTCAGAGCACCTGTCTTTGATAAGGGATGCAGTTGTTGAGAAGGTGAGGACTTATGATAGGTATTCAGTAGAAGCAAAAATGAGAGTGCAGTGGAGTGTATTTAGCATTTGTTAAGAGCTTGAATGTTTCCTGAAGTTTATAGTGAATAAATCTTAGGGAGCTGGGATGTGGGAAAGTGTGGAAGCTACTATATAGGTAAAATCCATATGTATGGTATGTATGTAGGTTCACTCCTGGCAGTCCAGATGGTCCCCTGAGTCCTTGCAGGAGTGTTCCCTGAGCACAGAGCCAGGGAGTAAGCCCTGAACAGAACTGGTGTGGCCCCCAAACCCAATATATATGTATACACACATATATATATATTATATGTATATAGATGTATATATTTGTGTGATATATATGTCATATATATCACATATATGTATATATGTGCCTTTGCTGATGTAAAGGATGGAAAATGAAAAGAAGGGAGGCAAAGACTGAAGACCAAATGTGTGTCTTTGGTGTGTCCTGATCAAGTGCAGGGAGCTGAGTGCTGTGCACTGGCCTCTGGAGGGCTGAGAGGCACGTCATTCTCTGGAGCCCTCCATGAGCATTGAGCCAGGGGCCGCGGCGACAGAATGTGACTGTGGGTGGAACTGCAAGAGCATGGCATTCTCCGTTTGCCACCAGATGCTTCCAGGCCCCACCAGCCTCTGGATGCAGATTCAGTCTCATTTCACTGACTGTTGCCCACCTTCAGCCAGTCCTTTCTGTGAACTCCTGAGACTCACATAACCTGGCGGGAACTTTGGCTGTCCTGGGACTAGATCATCTCTTCCTGCTCCCAGTACTGCCAGAGCTCTGCCTACACATCCTCCTCAGGCGTGTCTCATGTCCCCTTTGCACCCCCAGGAGGAAAAAGACCCCGCTTCCTTGAGTCACATTTTTGCAGTGGGCCTGAGTGGGCTTGCTTATCTCTCACCTTTATACAGAAGAGCTGTCTGCAGCTTCTCCTGCTTAAGGACTGGGTTGAAAATCCAGGGGTGAGGGGCCTGGGACACAGATCCCCACATCACCTCAAGAGCCCCTGCAAAGCACATGTCCTCCCTTTCTTCCTCACCATCCTCAAGCCTGTGAATAGGGGGCACAAAGACGCCCTGATGTGCGACTCCAGTGCGTGACACCCACAGACACATCTGTGAGACCCCTCCCACCAGTGTAGAATCTACTGTGTGAGTCTCCCTGAGACCTACAGATGTGTCCGTGAGACCCCCAGTGTGTGAGACCCACAGACATATCTGTAAGACCCCTGGTGTGAGACCCAGAGATGTGTCTGTGAGACCACCTAAGTCTGTAAGACAGATCCCCCATCTGTGAGAGACCTACAAAGATGACTGTGAGACCCTCTCAAGTCTATAAGGTCCACATTGATGTCTGTGAGACTTTCAGCCTGAGACCCCGGGATGTCTGTGAGACCTTCAGCCTGAGACCCTGGGGATGTCTGTGAGACCTTCAGCCTGAGACCCTGGGGATGTCTGTGAGACCTTCAGCTTGAGTCCCACAGGGATAGCTATTAGATTCCCCTGTCTAAGACCCACAAAGATGTCTGAGACAGCTCGGTGTGCCCTGAGTGCCTTCCTGGTGGCAAACCAGCTTATTCAGAGCCCTGCTAATTTCTCCTCCATGGTCCTCCCGACCCCCATCGTCCCCTGAGTTTTCTCATTGGGCTCATGACCCCCTGTCCCCTTGTCCACACATTTATGACCCCTCTGGAGAGTGCACTTGGAATCTGCCGTCTAGAGGATTCTTTTTGTCGCTACAACAAGGTCCCAGGATGCCATTGACATCTCATGGCTGGTTATTGTCTTATTAATTTTTTTTTTTTTTGCTTTTTGGGGTCACACCCGGCAATGCTCAGGGGTTTCTCCTGGCTCTGCACTCAGGAATTACTCCCGGAAGTGCTCAGGGTACCATATGGGATGCCGGGGTTCGAACACAGGCCGGCATGGGCCGGCTGCGTGCAAGGCAGATGCCCTACCCGCTGGGCTGTCGCTCTGGCCCTGTCCTATTAAATTTTTACATGCTGGATGTTTGCTTCTTCTAGACAGAATTAAAAATGGTTCCTGTGACTCGAGCCCGCCACTCTTAAGGAAAACAGCTGCCTCAAATCCACATCTTCATTTCTCCTGGATGCCTGACATTTGAAGGGATTAAAACTCCTCTGGAGAAATTGATCCTCACCCCATGTGGAAAGGCTGCATATCAGCCAACCACAATTTCCCCCCCGCCCCTGGTCTGTGCCCCCTGATTCGAATTCCTGTCCAGCTGCCTCTGTGTTTGCATGGGAACCACTGGACACACAGAACAGAGAATTCCAAGGAGTCAGGGCAGTAATTATGCCCATTGAAGGAGGCAGACAGAGAGGAAATGATAGTTGACTATTAGCACTGCACACGTGGACAGACAATAAGACATTAAACATGTTTCACTAAAGGCAGAAAGAGTTATAAGCACTTCCTAGGCATTGAATGAACATCAATTATAATGCACACAGTTATTTTTCTTGATTTTTAGCCCCATCTGGAAGTGCTCAGGGCATATTCCTGCCTCTGAGCTTAGGGATCAGTTCTGATAGGGTCTGTGGGACCCTATGTAGCGCTGCATATTGAACACTTGCTCTGGACCCCAGTGACAATTTGGGTCACACCTGGCTATGCTCAGGGTGATTGCTGCCTCTGCACTCAGGAATTGCTCCTGGCGGTGCTCGGGAACCATACGGGATACCGGGATGGAACCTGGGTCCGTTGCATGCAAGGCAAGTGCCCTACCTCCAGTACTATCGCTCTGGTCCCCCAGTGACAATTGTAATGCACATAATCCCCATCCTGGTTTTCATTTCGAAAGGCAGCATTGATGGAGCCTCAGGGGAGAGAGAGAGAGAGAGAGAGAGAGAGAGAGAGAGAGAGAGAGAGAGAGAGAGAGAGAGAGAGAGAGAGAGAGAGAGACTGGGGACCTGAATCTGAAGGGGACTTTGTAGACTGGAAAATACCTGTCCTGAGACAGTGAACTGCAACCATTGGACACAGATATACGAGAGGTTTTCCTCAACCATTTTTGATGGGTCTTAAAACTAAACAGAAATGAATTTAAAAAATAGCACATTTATTTAAAGTTTTTGGTGACCAGGGAAACTTGATCAGAAACTTACTAAAAACTGTCTTTAAAGAGACTGTGTTCAACTGCTGTGTGTATGGTGTGTCGTTTGCTGAGAAGAGTTTGGGGGAACAAAGGGTCAGAGGTCACTATGGAAAATCTGGCTTCGATGTGACTGGGAGTTGCACACTGGGTGTTAACTTTGCTGACAGCAGTTGCCAGGATTTGGAGCATGTGGGTCACCAGGGATGGAATCTGACCAGGCACTTAAGGGGTTGGTTTTCAGAGTAACCAAGTTTGTCCTCTGAACTCTGCTTGCTACTTTATTTGACCTACCTATTTTAGTACCAAGTTTGGAGGACAGTTGTACAGATAATACCATGCGCCAGCCTCTATGTGCCAATTACTAATTGCTTAAGCTGTGCCTTGTAATAAGAGCCCTATGATGAAGGCTGCTCAATCTTAGTCAATAAAAATAGAGGATATCCAGCTAAATTTGAACTTCAGATAAGCAGTGGGGAAAAAAGAGCTTTTGTGTAATGCCCCATTCTGCATGCTTTATCTTACATGAAGATTATGCCTATCTGAAATGTAACATTAACTTGATAACCTTTACTTTCTCTGGGAGCTCTTACCAGCTCATGACTCTTCCAACTTTAGTGCTAAGAGGGCCAGGAATCATTTTTTTCTTAGTTTTGAGGCCCCTTCCCCAAGACACAATTTAATTCTTCTTCCTTCTCTCTATTGAATCCAAGGATGTCATCAAGAAGAGCGAGTAACTGTTCTACACATATCATGTAGTGACCAGGCACAACCTGTTAATGCATGTACAGTATCAGTGGTTTGTAACTTGTTTAGGGGCTGCCGCACTTGGAAATTGAGTGTTTAGGGCAGAAAATATTGAATGTGAGGGGCTAGAAATGTAACTTACATTTGTCTTTGCATATATGAACCCCCTGAGTTTAATTCCTGGGCTAAAAAAAGAATATTCCAAACTTGAAATAATTATAATCAAAGGTCTAGAAATAACGGTATTTGCAGGCATGCAATGAAACATTGCAATTGAACAGAACTTTTGTCCAAAGTAGAATTGTTTTGTTCTTAAGTCATTCCAGAGGTATTTGTGAAAGACATTTATTGAAAATAAAATCTCTTTGATTTTATTTCTTTCTTCTCTTTATTTTCTTCTTTTCTCAGTGAACTTAGCATGACAGGAGCATTATTTCTGAAACTACATGTTAGCTCATCCCATAAGACCACGTGCACCGGCCACTTGAAGCCCAAGTCCAGGATAATACAAGGTCGTTGTTTTCCGGATCTCAGGTACATGTAATGCTCAGGGGAAATAAAACAAAGGAAAGGGCAAACCCTGTAAAACGGATCCTAAATTGAGAAGGAAACCAACTGCCCTGCATCCCAGCAAAAGTCAGAGACACACTGAGCCTTTGTGGGGCTCTGAGATTAGCCGGAAGTGGTGATGACTCACCGGGTCCCCTAGCTCAGCTGCTTGCAGCCGTTCATTTCACTAAGGTCAAACTTGTGCTGCAAGCACAGATTATCCAGGACCAGCCCCTTATCGTCCATTCACATAGACTTTTTGAAAAGCACAAAACAGGGCTGGAGAGAGCCTGATGGGCCTTTGTCTTAGGGATTTGAATTTCCTTTCTGGTACTGCTTGGACCCACATAAACCCTGCCAGATGAGACCCCAAACTGCAAACCAAAACAAATTATATTTTTCAAAGTTTAATTCACACAGAGATCTCCCAGGCTGGGTTCCCATATGGAGCCAGGGTGGACCCTCAGCAGCTTTTAAGGCTTCTTTACGGCACTCTGGGGAAACCAGGACAGACAGGGGCCCTTGACATTTCACGCTGGTGCAGCTGGTGGGAAGAAACTTGCTTTAAACAAAGCCCCAGAGCCTTGGGTTTCTTTTTTCAGCCAGTCTACCAAGTTGGTTAGGTGAGAGAAAGAGAGAGAAAGAGAGAGAGAATTTCTTTGCATTACTTGGGAAAAAATCAAGGATATTTCTTCTCCATTAGTGTCACTTCCAGCGATAGATACTTGAGCCTACAGAGAGAGGTATTGGGCCACCAGAGCCACCGCCAATGCTGTTATCTCCCTTTTAATTTTGGAGTCATACCCAGCAGTGATCAGAGCTTTCTCCAGACTCTGTGCTCAGATATCACTCTTGGAGGGGCTTGGGGATCATATGTAGAGTTGGCAATTAAACTTAAGTCAGCTGCATGGAAGGCAAGTTACTTTGCCACTGTCCTATCTCTCTGCCCCATTTTTTTTTTACTTTTTGCTCACTTCCTCATTGCCACTTGTCTGAATGATTACTATCCCACATGGACCTCCAATGTTCTCATCCCAAAAGCAGCTATGATTTACAAAATACAACTTAATAACTGAGCTCATGTAATTCATCTGTTGAGGCTGACCTGTGGTTATCAATTGGAACTGTGAGAATGTTCACCAGTGAGTGACTGGGCTGGAGAAACTGGGATGAAGAGATGGATATTCAAGGTAGAATCATGAGATCATCTAGAAATGTGAGGTTGTTTTCTTTTTTTTTTTTTACTTTGGTCATTATCACTTGCCTTTAGAAAACAAATTTGAAAAAAGAAATCAATCTGAATCTGGATTTTTTCCCCTCCCTAATCACTTGTTAGGAAACAGAATACAATGGAGATAAAACTTGGATCTGTCTTTCAAAGAATAAAAAAAGAAAGAAAAAGTGGTGGAGGGATAGAGATGGGGAGATAACACTGTCCCCCTGAAGCATATAAATCTTTACTCTCATATATACCAGTGGTACCTCAATAAAATTTTTTCACTATCACTATCTTCCTGTTAATCATCTATTTGCTAGAGCAGGCACCAGTAATATCTCCATATGTCCTGTCTCACGCTAGTAGAACCCAAAGGCATCCGCTTGCTCCAGGAACATAAAGAGCCTCAAACCATTATATTAGGTCATGGGAATGACCTAATATAAATGTTACTGGTATTTGGCATATCAAATACTACATGAGCAGCTTGCCAGGCTTGCCGTGCGGGTGGCATACTGTTGTAGTCACCTCTAAATAAAGTATTTATTGATGAACCGCACGGCCACTAAGCGGCCACGCTGAGCCGGGCTGTGATAGTCTGGTCTGCTGGATGGAGTTGTGAAGAGAGGGAAGTCCGGATGTGAAAAATGGTGGGCCCCATGGAGTAGGGGAGGGTGATCTGGCTTGTTGTGAGGCTCTGCTGGGGTGGCAGGCCAGGGCTAGAACCCGCCATGCCTCCTGGGCACCTCATGAGCAGCTGGGCACAGGGAGAGCCAGTAGCAGCTCTGCTCCATGTCTGAGAGTCTCTGGTTCAGCATACCTGGGCCGGATTGAAAAAAAAACTGCTGCAGGGTGGCTGTCGATGATCCGGGCTATGATAGTCTGGTCTGCTGGGTGGAGTTGTGATGAGAGGGAAGTCTGGATGTGGAAAATGGCTGGCCCCATGGAGTAGGGGAGGGTGATCTGGCTTGTTGTGAAATTTTTTAAACAAATAAAGAGGAAGGTATAATCTGCTTGCCAAATTTATGGGAAAAACAAGCGGGAAAAAACTAAAGCCATTATTCATTGAGTCTAGCACTCAGGTTTCTATATTTTCTTTATTCTGTTCATCCTGACATTTGATGTTTAGAAACTTCTAATGGGGATAAATTCTGGTGAAATGCTGCAGGTAAGTAAAGAACTTTGCCAGAGTTGAAGGGACTTTCCTGGGAGATGATGCATTTTGTAGAACAATGTTTTATTACTTTGCCTGTTGATCTGGTTTCTGTTAAAAACAGACCCAAGTCTGGAACTTTCCACATCAGTTTCAAGAGAGCCCAGAAGGTACAGGTGAGTCAAACCAATCCTCGGTATGAGTCTTATTGCTGTGTTTCTCACTAGGAAAGCTGGAACTTCAGGGATCAGGTGACATTTGAAGGGACATATGGGGGGTGATATTTCTCTACCTTCTTCAGAAGGTCTGTGGTGAGCTGTTGATAATACCGTCATCTCAGAAGTCATTCTGGGACTTCCAGTGGGCCTATCAGTGGGTTGTGGACCCCTTGCTTCTCTCACTTCTCTGAATTGTACAAGGAAGGGAAAGCTGCGGCCATTTGCAAAGGTTTGAATGAATGACCTGAGTCTGGTTCTCAAGGATGTGTCCATTCTGCCACGGCTCCTGCCAAGAAAAGTGCAATGGTTGGCATCTAGGCAGAACTCAGTTGCTGGAGTGCTGAGAGGCGCCTGCCATCTCCCCAGGTGAAGGTTCAGAGGTGGCCTTCTGCTTCTTTTCCCTCAGCTCCGCAGGTCCCCGGAATGCTCAGGCCTGGCTGTGCAGAAGCCTGGTCCCCTCTTCAACTCAGTGTGTGAAATTGTGTGGAAAGCAGCAGGCAGCCCCTGAGACTAAAGGTCTAGGGATTTCAGAGCAAAAAGCGGAGACTGGAGGCCAAAAGGAAGAGTCTCTCTCCTTGGTCCTACGTGGTTTGCCCTCAGAGACTCCCTGGAGTTTTGCATCAGCGCTGGGCTCAATCCGAAAAGAAATTGCATCAGAAGTGGCAACTTTTGCCTGCTTTGTTTGTATGCTCTCTGGTGAATGAAGTATTAATAAATGGCTTCCTGGGGAGTTTGTGCAACCCCTAGTAGAAAATAAATTGAAATGTAAAATTTTTGGAATAGAGTACATGTGGTACCATGTTGGCCAGGGGGAATCTACTCTCCTGCTCACAATTTTGGAAGAACACCAGGAAAAATGTGAAGCCGGCTCAAATTCTCTTTGTCCTTCATTTGCGAATATTTTTGGTTTAATCTGTTAATTTATTCATGCATTAAACTGGGGGGTCACACCTGGCAATGCCCAGGAGCTGCTCCCCGCTCAGTGTTTTACATTTATTATTTGTTTGGTCTGTTTTGGGCCACACTTGGTGGTTCTCAGGGCTTACTCCTGGCTCTGCCCCTCAGATCACTCCTAATGAGCCTCAGAGGCCATGTGCGACATAGGGATCAAACCCAGATAGGGGAATGTACAAGGCAAATGCCTTACCTGCTGTACTAATATCTGATGTCTTTGCATTAAACCAGTAAAGAGATGCCGCAGGTAGATTATTATCTTTCAAGAAGAGCAAAGACTTGAAGAGAAGGTCATTATTTGCCATTGAGAAGGAAATGACTGTAGTACAAAAAAGGGCAGGGAAATAATTCGGGCTACCTCCTTAGCTCCTCTGGGGTTGCATTTCCCCCCCATCACTGACCTGCTATCAAAGAGTTGGGAATTGAAAGACAATAGCCTTCACTCATGGCTATAGACAAGAACTTTGTTTAGTGTAGCTGAAGATGATAATGTTTGTCTAATGAATCCTTACTCACTTAAGAACAGTCCCTGGAAGACAAAGGTGAAATATATACACCAAAGTAATGGTGTAAATAAATCTTTGTTTATTCTCCCTAATGTGTGCAAAATTTATAGAATATCATTTAAACTTTCTCTCTATGAAGCAAGGAATAACTTACAGAAGAGGGAGAAGAATATAAGCCTACTCTATTTATTAATCTGTACCTGATCTTCTGTCAAAACTGTTGCTAGATGTTCTCTTGACTGAGTTGCTGACTCCTGTGATATCTACACATTTTTTTTTTTTTTTTGGTGCTTTTCTCAGGGTGATCCCTGACAGTACTCAGAGGATCAGTGCCAGGGATCTGAACCATGGTTGGCTACATGCAAGGCAATTGTACTTCTTGTACTATAATTCCATGTCTCTCTCTCTCTTTCTCTCTCTCTCCCTCCCTCCCTCTAATTTAAACTATAATTTCATTGATGATTTTGGCATGGGCAAAGATGAATGAAGATTGGATCCAAGTTCTTATGACTAAGCAGAGAACTTCCAAGCAGGTGATAGAGATCTGTAGCATTATTTTCATAGGCAAGGGAAATACTTTACTATTAACATGTCACATGCATCAGTACAAAGTTGAAGCGCTACAAAAAACTGAGCTTCTTGCTCCCTTTGTCCATGCTCTCTCTCCCAGAGAGCTTCTTGCTCTCTCCAGTTTGGGCACTGGAGAGCTAGAGAAGATGAGGAGGCGGGGAAGACCTTAATATGGACAGTGCATTTGGCCAGTTGGAGTGGCTTTGATTTGTAAGAGACCTTCATAAAAGGATTGAAGACTCCAGGGTATACTCCTTGCTGGGTCGCCTCAAGGTGGTACATGGAAGAAGACTTTAATCCTAGATGGCATAAAGGTGTTCTAGTCTTTTTCAAATTCTCTGAACTGATTGTTTCATTATTTTTAATAAATAGAACATATGTATTTAAATTTTTATTTTAAAATTTAAGTTTTTAAATTTATACATTATGAGGCATACAATTACAAAAATGTTCATGATTGGTTTTCAGTCATACAATGTTCCAGCACCCATCTCTCCACCATGGCCCTATTCCCACCACCAATATCCCCAAATTCCATCCCACCTCCCCTAGCCTGCCTCTATAGCACCCACTTTCCCTTTTCTTCTCTGTCTCTCAGTATCTCTCACTCTCTCTCTCACACACCCATACTCACTCACTTTCTCTCTGTCTCTGTCTCTCTCTCTTCTCTTATACATTGTGGTTTGCCCTACAGGCATTTAGGATTTATCATATAAATCAATAGCATATATATTTTAAAGGTAACTATCAATAAGGAATATTTCACTAAAATATTTTTTCTTTCTTCTTTCAATTTTGTTGAGCAATAATTGACATGAAACAGTCTAGTCTTGTTTTCTAGTCTAGTCTACTAGAAAACAGTCCAGTCTAGTCTACCTGGAAAACAGCCTAGTTTTCCAGGTATCACAAACTAACTACATCGATCCTGTAAAGATTGGGAAAGTTCAAGGCTGGGCTGCTTGCTTTTCTTCTTTCCCCCTTCACATTCAATCTTTTTCATCAAAGCCCTTATTTCAACTCTTTTTCAAAATGTAGGCAATCCCTCTCATAAAGATTGCTTTGGATTGCAAGAGAAGAGGGTTTCGGATTTTTCCTGCCATCTATATCTTTTTACTTTCATCATGGTGTGTAAAATGTGGGATTGCCTTCCCTCCCTTTCCTACCTTCCCTTTCCAGGGACTCCATGGTGCCGCAGATCAAACTCAGGGCTTTGCATAGGGTCTATCACTTGAGTAACTTCTCTGGTTCAGTATAGCTCACCTTTTTTTAAAATTTTTTTTATTTTTACAATTACAAAGATATACAATTAAAAAAGTTCATATTTGGGTTTTGGTCATACAGTGTTCCAGCACCCATCCCGCCACCAGTGCCCATCTCCCACCACCAACGTCCCCCGGTTCCCTCCCCCTCCCCCAGCCCTCCTCCATGGCAGGTTCTTTATTTCTTTCCGTTTCTATCTCTTTCTCTTTTCCTTTCCCTCCAGACTATGGATTACAGAACATACATTAAAAGGGTTGTCATGTGTATCTTTTTGCCTCTATTTAATGCTCAGTTCTAGGTTGGCATTAGTACCCTCGACAATTGTTAGCACACTGTTCCATTTTCTGTCTTACCTAGCCTCTGACTCCCACACGTTTGTGATACTTTCCACCTTTGACAAGACCTCCTGATATATGTTTCACTTGACCTTGGATATTGGTATCATAATATGTACATATATATTTATGTTATGCAGATAAATGCAGTCATTCTGTATCTGTCTCTCTCCTTCTGGCTAATTTCACTCAACATAATCTTCTCCATGTCCATCCATTTATAGGCAAATTTCATAACTTCATTTTTCCTAACAGCTGCATAGTATTCCATTGTGTAGATGTACCAAAGCTTTTTTATCCAGTCATCGATTTTCGGGCACTCTGCTTGCTTCCAGATTCTGGCTATTGTGAATAATGCTGCTATGAACATAAAAGTAGGGATGGTGTTTCCGCTGCGTATTTTTGGTTTCCCAGAGTAGATTCCCAGTTCAGTGGAGAAGCCAGAACTGGTCAAGAGGAAGTGCCATGGTAGCACTAAGATATTCAACAGCGTGTTCTTCCCTTGAAACATTCCTTCATTTGATCACTTGATCACTTGACATCCCGTTATTCATTGATTTGCTTGAGCGGGCGCCAGTAATATTTCCATTTGACCCTATCACGTGCCAGTGTAGCCCAATAGCATCTGGTTGCTTCAGGAATACAAAGAGCCTCAAACCGTTTGTTCAGGGTCTTGACTAAGAAGTCTGACCATCTTGTAGGTGGGTGGCCACATGATCTTTTGACATCCCGTGGGATCCAGTCAGTAATGGCTTTAGTCCAGCGGTCATCTCCAAATCGCATTACATGTCCAGCCCATCTGATTTTCAATGCCTTGGCAAACGAGACAGTGTCCCTGAGACTGGAACAGCGACAGGGGTCGGAGCTCCGGATTCCTTCTTTCACGTGAGTGAGGAGTGATATTCCAAGCATAGCTCTTTCGATTCCTCTCTAGGAGACCTGAATAGCATTCTCCTCCTGCTTTCGTAGGGCCCAGGTCTCTGAGGCGTATGTTAATGCAGGGAGAATGGAAGGAAACATTTTTTAAAAAGGACTATTCCACATAGATTGACAGAAAAACATATAGTTGGATACTTGTGTCTTGAACAGTTTCTTTTATTGGACAAAGTTAGGGGTCATTACATTTTTTCTCCAGAAAAATTGGAAAGAGATTAATTTTCCAAGATCATTCTTAATGATTCATGTACTATAGAAATCAGTCTCTCCTTACTGTCACAGGGTTCATACCTAAGCACCTTGTCTAATGCTGGTATTTATAATAAAGTTGACAATACTGAACTTACCCGAATGAGGTTCATGATGAATTCCCAGAAAAAAAAAGTCATTTGTGAGATGACAAAAAAGATTCAGTGTCCCATTTTCCATGGGTCTCAACAAATAGTCTGGGGTGCTTAACCCAGTGCGCCACACACATGCATACACATTCCCAGGTATCACTCGTGCCCTGGACACACCACAGTTCATTTTGACTGATGCCCTAACCTTGCATTCGCAGAAAACAGCCAGGCACCATCACTTTGAGGTTCTACTAATCTCGTGCCTTTTTTCTGATATTTTGTTTCTGTCCACAAGCCACATAGCTGGTGTCTGCATCCTGACGGGTGGTTGTGTATTACAGTAGTTTCAATGGCTCTACGGTGCAGTCCCCTCCCCCCATTATTTGCTTTTTTTTGTCATTATTCCCTTTTTGTTTGGTTTGCTTTCATCCACACAAGGGCATCTTGGCTGAATGAAGTAGGTGCAAGTGAGCTGTTGGAGTTCTCCTTCTCTTGTGTATGTAGAAGTCTAAACTAATTACAGAATTGAGGGATTGATGAGTTATCCCCCCACCCCTACCCCATCTTTCTTCCTGGAGGGTATCTTTGGGTTATTTTGGGGAACAGAAGAGCCAAGTCTGTGTGTAAAGAGAGATATTTATACAAGAACATATTTTTCTAACTGTTCTTAGCTGTGTGAACAGGTGGTCCTGCTGGGTGGGCTCTTTACCCAAATCTTTCATCACGATGACACAAGAAAATGCCTTTGTGGCAAGACAGAGTGACAGCACTTGTGACAATGGAAGGGCTTGAGTGAACTGAGAAGCTTTGGGGCAAAAAGTGTTGGTATTCCAAAACAGCAAGAAGAGAGGAGAGAGATGGTACAGAAGTGGTCTAGGGCCAGATTAGAAAGGACTTGTAAAGGAGTTTGAAATTTTCTGGAAAGAGGAGCTCTCTGGAATATTTTCATCAGGAACAAAATTCTCTCTAAGAAAGGGAGTTATGGCCAAACTGAAGGGAAGCTGTGAGGTCTAGATAGATACTACTGTGGGCTGGCATTTGCCTTACAAGTACCTGACCTGGGTTTAATCCCCAGTATTTCATATATTCTCCTGAGTCCCATCAGAGGTGATCCTGAGTACAGAGGGAAGGAATAAGCCCTGCACACAGCTGGATGTGGTCTCTTCCTCTCCCCTCCCAGAAAAAAAAGAATGCTTAGGTGGTAGGCAAGGAGTCATATGTAGGAGATTATTGAAATAATCTACCTGAAACATGATGAGAGATTAGGGGGAATTTGAACATTATTAAGAAAATCAGATGTGTGGTATTGATTTCTCTCTTGCTTTACCAACAACCATTCTAGCCCTTCACCTTATGACTAATGAGACATGGATTAAATGAAGAGCCTTCATGGCCTCGTCTTTCTTGCTGCTCAGTCTTGTAAGCAGTCACACCAAAACCGTGATATGTTCCTCAGGATGGGAACCCACTGAAGAAGGAGACCAGGGATGCAGGCAGCTTCTCAGGGGTGAGCCCCATGCTCCAGCCTTGTATGGTTCACCTTTAAACCCGGTGCTAAAGGAAAATAAGCATGGCATCCATTCAGGTTCTCCTGTTCAGCCAACAGCCCAAAGGGACTCCTAACAGGGTGAATGATGGCAACTGGGGCGCGGGGCAGAGAATGGACTCTGACTTGTTGACTCACTGACAGCTCATAATGGTGCTAGGTAGGAGGATAGGGTTCAAACGGAGCCGTTAGAAACCAGTACACATTTCATTTTGGATATGCTGACTTTGAGAGCACTAGTGTCCAATCTATGTCCAGAAAACATCTAAAATTTAGATGTGAGCAAGATAGAAAGCTCTGGGCATCAGCATGTGACAGAAAGTTGCAGTTGTGGGAGTGTTTTAGGCTAGCAGGGGAGAAAAGATGAGGCAGAGCCCAAGGAACTAGCACCTCCATTCACAGGCTCACAGAAGCATACAGCAAGCCAGAGGGTGTGTGGTATTCTCTCTCTAAAAGGAGAGGGGGAGAGGATTCAGAAAGAAAAATGATTAGAGGATTTGTTCCATCCTTGTCCAGAGAGACTGCTTGGACATGTCCTGCCTGCCCTGTGGTTCTGTCCCAGACACATCTGAGGATTGCTGGCTCTCTGGGAGGTATAAGCCTGCCTGCCTCCTTCCTTCCTTCCTTCCTTCCTTCCTTCCTTCCTTCCTTCCTTCCTTCCTTCCTTCCTTCCTTCCTTCCTTCCTTCCTTCCTTCCTTCCTTCCTTCCTTCCTTCCTTCCTTCCTTCCTTCCTTCCTTCCTTCCTTCCTTCCTTCCTTCCTTCCTTCCTTCCTTCCTTCCTTCCTTCCTTCCTTCCTTCCTTCCTTCCTTCCTTCCTTCCTTCCTTCCTTCCTTCCTTCCTTCCTTCCCTTCCTTTCTTCCTTCCTTCCTCCTTCCCTCCCTCCCCTCCCTCCCTCCTCCCTCCCTCCCTCCCTCCCTCCCTCCCTCCCTCCCTCCCTCCTCCTCCCTCCCTCCTCCCTCCCTCCCTCCCTCCCTCCTCTCCCTCCCTCCTTTCCTCCCTCCCTTTCCTTCCTTCCTTCCTTCCTTCCTTCCTTCCTTCCTTCCTTCCTTCCTTCCTTCCTTCCTTCCTTCCTTCCTTCCTTCCTTCCTTCCTTCCTTCCTTCCTTCCTCCCTCCCCTCCTCCTTCCTCCCTTCCTCCTCCCTTCCTCCCTTCCTTCCTTCCTTCTTTCCTTCCTTCCTTCCTTCCTTCCTCCCTTCCTCCCTTCTTTCCTTCCTTCCTTCCTTCCTTCCTTCCTTCCTTCCTCCTTCCTTCCTTCCTTCCTTCCTCCATTCCTTCCTTCCTTCCTTCCTTCCTTCCTTCCTTCCTTCCTTCCTTTCCTTCCTTCCTTCTTCCTTCCTTCCTTCCTTCCTTTCCTTCCTTCCTTCCTTCCTTCCTTCCTTCCTTCCTTCCTTCCTTCCTTCCTTCCTTCCTTCCTTTCCTTCCTTCCTTCCCTCCTTCTTTCCTTCCTCCCTTCTTTCCTTTCCTTCCTTCCTTCCTTCCTTCCTTCCTTCCCTTCCTTCCTTCCTTCCTTCCTTCCTTCCTTCCTTCCTTCCTTCCTTCCTTCCTTCCTTCCTTCCTTCCTTCCTTCCTTCCTTCCTTCCTTCCTCCCCTCCCTCCCTCCCTCCCTTCCTCTCCTTCCTTCCTTCCTTCCTTCCTTCCTTCCTTCCTTCCTTCCTTCCTTCCTTCCTTCCTTCCTTCCTTCCTTCCTTCCTCCCTTCTTTTTTCTTCCTCTCTTTATTCCCTCCATCATCCCCTCTTTTAAAGGTTAATCCTTTATGAGGGATTTTGGAGGAAGCCTGAGGTTGCTAGTCTGCCCTGTAAATGAATCCTGTCACTAGAACATCTATGAAGGATTCTATGAAGGATTCTACTCAATGAATCAAGAAGATATTTAAAGATTAAAAAGAGGGGTCTGCAAAGATAGTATATGAGTAGGGCAGTATAGTAGCTGTATAACTATACTATGCTATAGTCTAGTAGCCTGACATACACCTGACATTTCATTCCCGGCACCCCATTGGTCTCCTGAGCACCACTGGAGTGGCTTCCAAGTGCAAAGCCAGGAGTAAGCCCTGACATTGCCAGGTGTGGCAAAAAGGAAGGAAGAAAGGAAGGAAGGAAGGAAGGAAGGAAGGAAGGAAGGAAGGAAGGAAGGAAGGAAGGAAGGAAGGAAGGAAGGAAGGAGGAAGGAAGGAAGGAGGAAGGAAGGAAGGAAGGAAGGAAGAAGAAAGAAAGAAAGAATGAAAGAAATGTAAGAAAGAAAGAAGGAAAGAAAGAAGAAAGAAAAAGAAGAAAGAAAAAGAAAGAAGAAAAAAAGAGATAAAGAAAGAAAGAGATAAAGAAAAAAAGAAAGAAAAAGAAAGAAGAAAGAGCTAGAGAAAGAAAGAAAGAAAAGAAAGAAAAGAAATGAAGGAAGGAAGGAAGGAAGGAAGGAAGGAAGGAAGGAAGAACAAAGAAAAAGATGAAAAAAGAAAGATAAGCATTAGTGTACCAGTGTAGAGCACATGCCTTGTCTGAGGTCCTTGGTTCCTTTTCCCACAGCACTGCAGAAAAATAAGAGAGCGGCTCGAGTGATAGTACAGCAGGGAGGGCATTTGCCTTGCATGCGGCTGACCCGGGTTCCATCCCTGTCATCCCATATGGTCCCTGGAGCGCTGTCAGGAGTAACTCTTGAGTGCAGAGTCAGGAGAATTGTCAGGTGTGGCCCCAAAAGGAAAAGAAGAGAGAAAGACAAGGCAGAGGACAGACGGCCTGGACTCTGCCGTGGCCCTTGCTGGAGTTCAGGCCTGAGATGCACCTGAGGTCTTGGGGGCTGGGTCTGTCATTTTGTCCCTGAAGTTAATTAGTGCAATGTTGGATGTGTTCTGAAACTTTTAATTTATTTTCTTAAACTCCAAAGTGAGAAGCCAGCCCTTTGGGGAATGAGCTCGGTTGCATCAGGCAGGAACTCTGGGGACCGCCTCTCTCTGGGCTGGGTTTCCGCAGAGCCTCCTGGAACCTGTTCTAGCTCTGGCCGGCTTCCTGTGCGCAATGATTCGAGTAATTGTCTTTACATTTAAAGGGCAGTTGAGTGGGGAGCTGTAGGTGAACTCATTGCCTTTCTCCCTATTCGTCCATGGCTCCTGGGGAGCAGTAATCGGCCTCCTCCGAAAATTTTAATTGGGAAGAGATTTTACCTGAAGTCCTGGAGAAGGACTCAGGTGCTTATTAGGTAGGGAGACCATTGTCACTGAGTCGGGGCTGGCCCTTGGCCCAAGAGTGGTTCCCAGAGAAGCCACAGCCATGAGAGTGTGAAATATCATCCCAAACATTACCAGGAACTTCTGGGGTGTAAAGTTTCTCTCTTAGATGGCACACAATAGAAAACTAATGATATGCTACCTGCTGTCAAATTGCTTAAACACGCAGGGAAGGCACTAAAGTTTGAGCTCATAACTTTGGGACTAAACTTTGCCCCCCTAATATATATACATATGGACACGGCGTCCACCACGCAGACGGAGGTGCTGCTCATTCTTCAGTCAGCTGAACTAACCAGAGAAAAGGAATGAGAACTCTGAGTAGGAACATTTTATGGTTTTGCCTTTTTTTTCAAAATCCTGTTTTTATGGTTCTTTTAAAACAATTTATTTAAAAATTATTATTATTATTATTAACTATTATTATTTTGCCAGCCTGTCAGTGCTTGGGCCTTACTCCTGGCTCTGCACTCAGGGATCATTCCTATTGGTGTTCAAGGGTCACATGTAGTACTGGGGATTGAATCCAGGCCTGCCATATGCAAGGCAAGTGACTTATTTGCTGTACCATCTCTCTGGCCCTTAAACAATTTTTTTTAAATTAAAGTTTGAAAAAATTTACTTTTGTATCACACCTGGTGGTGCTCAGGCTCACTATTGGCTCTGTGCTCAAGGATTACTCCTGGCTATTGCTAGGATGGACCCTGCCTGGATCAGCTGCATGCAAGGCAAGCACACTACCAGGTGTGCTATCTCTCTACCCCACCCAACTTTTACAGTTCGTGCAATTACTTTCATTGTTCCACATCCAATTCTCTCCATATCCATTTCCAGAAGGTTTTGCTCTAGAGATGACACTCTATATATTATGGGGTTGGAACTGTGGAAATGGACTGAACCAAGAAATGGTAGCAAAAAACCCACCTTTAAGGAGTTCCTAGGAAGCTAATATTTAAACCCTAGTGGTCCTCAAGCTCACCTGACATAAATATCTATTCCTTGGTACCTTTTACCCCTTTCTAAGTCTAGATCAAGTGAGCCATTGTCTCTCAGGGTGCCCATGGGGAAGTCACAAGGCTGACATTACTCTGAAGACACAGGAATAACTATGGGTGTCAGATTAGGTGGTGTTTGGGGGTCTTCTCATGGTTGAGTCAATTTATTTTCCCAAGCCCCTAAGTAGCTGGTTCCTTTCTGGGTGTGGGAGGGTGAGAGGCACCGTTCTGGTGGTGAGACTTGCTATCCCGTCTCTTCAGTGTTCTGGGAACATCCCAAGGCTCAACTTAAAGCCAACAATAGGCAGCCTTGCCTCATTTTGCAGGGCTAGACTGCATGGATTTTCTGGGAGTGGATCAGGAGGAATTTGCTGACCTCTTGTAAGGGAGCACTTGAGGGTCTCCTCAGCTCAGATGACAGCCCTGGGGGGGCTTCAGTACTGCCCTGCCAGGAGAAGTGACACCCACATGGGCCATACCAACTCAATTAAATTCTTGTTTTGCCTCTTTGATTCCTTACTGCCTTCATGTCCAGAGCCTGCCAAGCCCTTTCTGGGTCACAGTTGCAGTGAAGAAGCAAGAAAGTCTGCCCCATGGTTCCTTCCTGGGGCTTATCCTCATTTGCTTACTGTTCACTACCTTCTGGCTTTTCCCAGCTTCTGTAGCCCCAGAAGTGAGGCAATTGCCCCTGCATGGGAAGAGAGAAATGAAGGTCCAGGATTCTCCCCAGTGGGCAGTTGCATGGGCTGAAAGAGGAAGTGAATGGGAGGACGAAGCCTCACTTCACGTGGCCTCAGACATTGTTCAGCAAAGACTCCTTAGAATAAAGTTGTCTTTGCTTTAATGCCAACTGGAAAGAGAGAACTGTGTACATTTACACACACACTACACACACACACACACTTATATATATGTATATATATATGTAAAATTTTACTTGACCTTAACTCCTTAACTGCTGTTCTGTGAAAGACAGCAAGAAAATAAAAAAGATAAATTAGAAACGAAGTGAATATTTGCAGGAACTGGAACAATAGCTCAAAGGGCTGGAGCCCATGACTTCTTTGCTCAAGGCCCTGAGTTTGATTCCTTATACCTCATGCCCCTGTTGCAAGAATCCCTGGGGTAAGTCTGGGGTCCCAGCACAGCAGAATTCAGTCCCTAGCTGAGATTTAATGGGGCGTGGCCCTGTTACGTGAGCACTGCTTGGAAGGACCCATTCCCCAAATTGACAAAATATATATGATAACTATGCCAAATATAGTATATTTTTATGAAGACAAAAACTATTAAAATGAATGGATAAAAAAATCATACAAAAATTATCCAAAAATCAGGAGACACAAATAGGTTAGTAGTGGTAGCTTTAGGGATATGGCTGTGGGTGATTAGAATTTCTTTTCCCAACTTTCCTCAGGAAACATATTGCTTTTTGTAGTTAAGAAAATTTTGCTTTCAAAACAGGATGTACAAGATGCCGTGCCTGTGTCAACACAAATGGTTGGGAGTTTGTTTGTTCCCCAGGAGAATCTCCTTTCATTAGATCTCAGTGAAGATGGACAGTTTCCATACTTCCCATGGAGGCTCTTGCTTTATTCTTGGCCTATGTAATAAATGCTTTCTCTTTGTTTACCTTCCTTTATTTAAAAATCTCCACCATATATCACAGTACTTGACACATAACAGGTAAGGGCTCAATAAATATTGGGTCACTGAAAGAATTAAATATTGATGTTTAGGCACAGAGCTCTGATTGTCAAGAAAAGTCTGCTATATTCTTCTAAATAATGATGACCAATGCCATGGTTTCTCTACAGAACAACAAACAGGGACCCAGTGGCTAGTCCAAGGACAGAAGGTATGGACCATCTACTGAGGTTTTTTTTTTTTTTTTTTTTTTTTTTTTTGGGTCACACTCAGCAATGCTTAGGGGTTTCTCCTGGTTCTGCACTCAGGAATTACTCCTGGTGGTGCTCGGGGACCATATGGGATACTGGGGATCGAACCCTGGCCAGCACCGGCCGGCTGCGTGCAAGGCAAACACCCTACCCGCTGGGCTATTGCTCTGGCCCATCTGCTGAGTTTGTACTCAGAAAATGAAAGACAGCTTTGTGGGCTAGGTAGCACAGAAGCATGGTTTGCAAGAAGCCAATAGGAATTTGATAGAAAGGTTGGTGGTATTTCAGAGACATGAACTAGCTCATGGCTAAAGGAAGGTGAGCTCTGAGGGTGGCCAGGACTGACTGGAGCAGATGGCAGGGAATGGTTGTGGTGAGGTGGTTTTTAATGGAGCAGACTTGACTGGCAAGATTCCTGCTGTGAGTAAGTTATTCAATATTCCAGTAGGGAGATAGCTTTTGTAAGGCATTGTGTAATACTCCTTACAACACACCCTTCACTACTTCTTAATGCTGGGGGCAAAGGAGAAAAACCAGCTTCCAACGGAGAGGGATGCTGGTATCCTCCTCTCTCTCCTCTCTGTGAAGTTGTATGTAAAGTAGTTGAAGGTTGTAGGATTGAGTCTGGTTGAAAGGGCAGTTAAGGTCTTGAGGTCTAGGGGAGGGAGAATTAGGTCCCCTCCCTGGTTGGTTGCAGTGGTTTCCCCAACCATTCCCCACACCCCTCAAGCCTTCATCAGGTCTCTGGTGACTTCCTCTTTGTTCCAGATGCTCGTTGCCTGCCTGCCTCTTCTGTACCATCCCTTACTCCCAACTATTTTCTTGCTTTCTCTGTGGACTGCTCTGAAAGCATCCCACTCACTTTCCCAACACTCCTTCCTCCACGTCTGTCTACTTAATGACTTCTCTCCTGACTCATCCCCAGGCTGGGCATATCTTTCTGAGGATATATTTTTGTCTTGGGTACTACACCCACTGGTGCTCAGGGCTTACTCCTGGCTCTGAGCTCAGAGATCATTCCTGGTAGTGCGTGGAGGACTTCATGGGGTGCTGGCATGAGTTGGCAGGATCAAAGAGTAGAACTTTACCCCCTGTAGTATCTCTCTGGCCCCTTCCTGATGATCTTTCTGATACAACATATTTTCTTCTTCCACAAGGCAGCTCCTTATCTCAGCGATGTCCTTGCCATTTGAGCACACTTCTCTCTGCTCGACTCCCCTACCCAAGCTCTCACATAGAGCCCACCACTACATCTTAATCATTCTCTTTCAGAGATGTTTGCAAGATCTCTTTACTTTCCTGTGTCATCCCTTTGTTAATTTTTTTTAATTTTTTATTCTTTATTATACCACCGTGAGACATACAATTACAAAGGTGCAATTGGTTCTTGGTAATACAGTATTCCAGCACCCATCCCTCCACTAGTACCCCATTTCCACCACCAATGTACTCCACCCCTCCCACTCACCCCCAGGCTGCCTTAATAGCAGATAGCCCTGCTTCCTCTCTTTCTCTCTATCTCTGCATCTCTCTCCCTCTTCTTTTACACATTGTGGCTAGCCCTGCAGATATTTATTTATTTATTTATTCCACCTTTTCTCCTTTTTTTTAATTGAAGGATGCTCATGTGGAGTCCTGGCTCCACAGGGTTCCAAGATGCACCCTCCACCCGAACCCATCTCCCATCACCAACGTCCTGTCTCCCTCCCCCTCCCAAATCCCAACCACCCGGCGGGCTCTATATGTCATCTCCTTCCTCTGTATATCTCCCTCTCAGCAAACCCTCCTGCTGTTCGCGGAATGCAGTGTACCAAAAAACATCATTGTTTCACCACCCTAGTGGCCAGCGCGCAAGCGGCCGCGCGACCTGGGCTTCGAACCGGCTTTGCTGGTCCTCTGGTCGTGGGACATTTTCCCAGCGTCTGGACAACGAAAATGGTGGCTAGTGTGGTGGACGAGTCCCATCCGGCTGCTTCCGGGACCCCCGGAGGCGGCGGGCCCCTCCCAAAGCCCATCTGCCCTCCTCGGGGTTCCATAGTCAGCTGAGGCCCGGCGCGAGCCAGGCTCCCGCCTCCCGAGCCGTCTGCAAGACTCTGGATGCCGGGCCCGTCAGCGGCTCCTGGGCGGGAAACTGGGCTAGTCACGATGGAGGGGGAAGGGGTGACCACGCCTCCGTCTGACGACTTCCCAGTGCTTCCCGCCTCTTGGAGCCGCCTACCTGGGCTCGAACCGGCTTTGCTGGTAATTTTGTCTCTTATCTTCCTGAACTAGATAGTTTATCATTTACCTTGTCTCTAATTTATCAGTTCTTTATCTGATCCTCTCTCTTTCTCCAGATTTTCTATCCAAACAATTTTTTCTTAAATAAATCTGATCATGTCAGTTTTATTTCAAATACTTGAAATACCTCCCTGGCCTTAGGGCCAAGCTCAGACTCCTGCGTGTGGTGACAAAGGCTTCTCAATGTGGCCCTGGGAACTTCCCCAGTCTCATCTGACATCATCTGCACCTCCCTTCCTTTTGCCAGGTCCCCATTTACACAGCAGCATTGTCTACACTGCAAACACAATCTCATTCTATGTTCCGCTTCTGCAATGACTGTTTCTGTCAGATTCTTCTTCCCCCAAAAACTCCTTATGAGAAATGCTATGTACCGGCCAGTCCAGCCCTGCCCCTGCTTCCTAAGCCAGCTCAAGAGCTTCAAGTTCTCTTCTCTTCTTTTCCCGTTCTGCCCTCCGGCGTATAGAGGTCTGATTCACTGATGCGATTTTCTCTCTTGTGCAACCCACTTCGGGCCAGGAGAGATCTGACTTGCATTTGCTTTTTTGTAGTTCTAGAGACTAGCCCAGATCCCAGCATCAGGAAAATCTCAACCATGACTTATAGAAGGATTACTGAGTATATTCGTACTTGCTCAAAGCCAATTTCCAGAAAGATCCCATTTTCTTGATAACTTCATCCCTGCAGACCAAACTATTGCTGCTCTCATTTTCTTTCCATTTTAGAAAGGGATTAGGACCTGATTGCTTCAGAAAGGAAAGCTCTGGGGGGAGGTCTCCGGGGCTCCATGAAATGAGGTGGTGTTTCCCTGTGTAGGCTCTTGTCAGGGCTGCTGAACTCTGAGACACTCTAAGGACTGAGCAGTAGCTGTTCCTGGGAGAAAGCTGCCTCCTTCCTCTCTTGCCCAGGCTGCTCAGGAATGGTCACATGGGTTTGATTATTTCTTGGTTTTGTTCAGGAAAGATATTAGAAAACCCATTGCCTTAGGAGCCAGTTGGCTCTATCTGATGTAAAGCAGATATTTTCATCTTCACTTCTGTGACTCCCATACTGTCTCCTGATGGGTCCAAACTGGAAGTTAGGTAGGAGAAATCTGGGAGAAGAATTTTCTTTGTTTTTATCTCCATAAACCTCAGTCATTATTCTATTATTCTCCCATGGAAATACTAGGAGTTACTCAAATCTTAGCCATGCCAAGGAGCCTTGAGCCATGAAGGACGGGAAGGAGGTTTTGGTCCATGGGAAGAAGAAGGGCTGAACTAGAGCCTGGTTGTGGAAAATACTTTATACCATTTAAGTGAATAAATGAAAGGGTTTGTAGGCAGCAAGTTGTAGTTTAAACTCAAGTAACCTGAGGGAAGAGAAGAAATGGATTTTCCATTTTCATCTATCAAATGGGTAAGGACCAGAAAGTTTAATAATCCACTATGCTGCAGAAAGAGAGAGAGAGGTGAAATAGTAGCAGGCTTATAGCTGGTAGGCATGGATTTGGGGAGCATCTATTAAAGTTGCATATGCACATGACTTTTGACCTAGCAATGGTGCTTTTAGGAATTTATACTAGCACACAATATGACATTTTGAACAATTTACATTTTTAATACTGTAAATTCAGGAATATTCTACTTGTCCAACCATTAGAACACCTGCAAAAAGAAATTATTCTGCTTCCTCATGGACTGTGTTTAGTAAAGAAGAAAAAAAAATAGAAGGGAGGATACTTCTTACAGACCAACATGGAATAATGCCCAAAGTGTATCGATAAATGTAAATAAAGCACCCAGCCTTGAGTAAGTAACCTAGTACTAGCATTTTAAAAGAAAGAGAAGTGCTTGGTTGCAATGCTTTCCTCTAAAAATGCATGATAGAAACTGATATCATTGTTTGCCTCTGAGAAGGGGAACCAGATGGCTGGGAGAATCAGGTAGGAACACTTGGCTTTGTATCATTTATACCTCTTGTTTTTATATTGTTGGGGGAGTGGCGTGCAGCTTCTACATGGTGTTCAAGTTCTCCCAGTGATACTTGGCTAACTGCATTGGGTAGTAAAGTGCCGGGGTCGGAGGAGAGCAAGATGCTTTGGCTCTTGGTGCTGGGTCCTCTAGGACCAATCCCCATTGCACTCAGAATCATTTATAACTTTTGCATTTTTCTTGTTGTTTAGGGTGACCGCTGGCTATGCTTAGGACTGTCTCGTGGCCCTGTGCTCAGGGATCACTCCCAATGGGCTTGGGGACCACGTGAGGAATGGGAATCAAACTTGGGGAGCTGCTTGCAAGGCAAATGCCCTACCTGTTATACTATCGCTTCAACTCCCTTCTGAATTTTAAGCAATGTGACTATCTAATACATCGAAGGCTATATGCACCCACTTTGATTTTTGTTTTTAGTGGAAAGACAGCATTCTGATATAGTGGGTAGGACACTGATGTTAGTCTCCTTTGACTCTGCAGAAAGTGTAGTTTTATACAGGAAGCAGGTAGGTGGTTTGGAGGATGCCGTAGTCAGTGCACAGACTCTGAAGCTCAACTGGAGTTCAGCTCAATTTCCAGCACTTTCTGTGTGGCTATGGTGAAGTCACCACATTAAACTCCAGTTTACACTTCCAATAAAGGATAGTAATAGTATCTAAGTCACAGGATACCTGTAAAAGATGAAATTAAAAAATGAGTGCATAGACTGTATAAATGTGGCTTCCCATGTGGTTCCATATAGACTTAGACTCACATACCAAGCAAGAAAAATTTATCAGAAAAACTTAATTAAAAGCAGTTCAAGTGTGATTTCCTAGGACAATTCCAAGGGTTGCTCTTTAAGCCTTTGTTCTCCCTTGAACGTGCCTGCTTGTCTCTATCTCTGCTTGCTTTTTCAACTCTGGAGGAGCTCATGTTCTCTTTTGAACATGTAATTCCTGTCTATTTCCCCTCACATTCTCCTAAATAAGTTTCATTAAATCTTGGGGCAATAGTCCAGCAGGTACAGCATTTGCCTTGCACTCCACTGACCCGGGTTCAACCCCCTGGCATCCTATATGATCCCCCAAGCATTCCCAGAAGTAATTCCTGAGTGTAGACCTAGGCGTAACCCCTGAGCATTGCCAAATATGACCCCAAAAGAAAATAAAACGATCTTGCTTCAAAAAAAAAGAAAGAAAAGGAAAGGAAAGAGAAAAGAGAAAGAGAAAAGAAAATCCCAAGGCAGTTGCACAGGCATAAGAAATAGCTATAGCAATTTCTCTGCCTTCAGCTGGATGCTTCTTGCTTTCAGCAGAGTAACTGTACTTGAAAATCTCAATTCCACTCTCTACTGCCAACCCAAACTTCTCATGTTCGCCTTGTCATGCTTTCTTGAACCTCTTCTTTTTTTCTTGCCAGGACTTCTTTCCATTTCAAATATAGATCTTCCTGCCTCTCAGACTTACAGTTATCCACCCCCTGGCCCATGGATTAAGGCCAGTGAGCAGAGGATATGGGGTCATGCCAAGCAAATCAAGACAGTCTTATTAGGAAAAGTGGGAATGGATGATGCAGGAACGATCGAAGGAAAAGAAGACTTTAAAATAGTCTTAAAATACTTTTCAGATGAGAATACACTATAAAAAACGTATAACATTGCATGACTCTCAGTCAATTTGGCTACTACTGTGATTCATAATGCCTGTCTCCCTACAACCTGCTAGCAATATTTACTAAGCTCCAAGATGTGTCAGAATTGGTCTGGCACTGAACATGTGTTAATCATACCCCCACTTTACAGGTGTGGAAGCAAGTAGAAAAGTTTGGGTTTTGGTTTGGAAGGACAGAGGAAGGGTTATCTGAGTTCCTGATCATCACTCCATCCTGTTCCTTAAATTTTGGCTTTCTGTTTAAATAGCATGACCAGGAGGCTAGCCAATGCAATCCTTGCTATACAATTTGATGTCCTAGGGTTCTATCTATCTATCTATCTATCTATCTATCTATCTATCTATCTATCTATCTATCTATCTATCTATCTATCTATCTATCTATCTATCTATCTATCTATCTATCTATCTATCTATCTATCTATCTATCTATCTATCTATCTATCTATCTATCTATCTATCTATCTATCTATCTATCTATCTATCTATCTATCTATCTATCTATCTATCTATCTATCTATCTATCTATCTATCTATCTATCTATCTATCTATCTATCTATCTATCTATCTATCTCTCTCTCTCTCTCTCTCTATCGCTCTCTCTATCTCTCTCTCTATCTCTCTATCTATCTATCTATCTATCTATCTATCTATCTATCTATCTATCTATCTATCTATCTATCATCTGTCTATCTACCTGTCTATCTATCTCTCTGTCTATCTGTCTGTCTGTTTATCTATCTGTCTGTCTGTCTGCCTGTCTGTCTGTTTATCTATCTATCTGTTTGTCTATCTGTCTGTCTGTCTGTCTGTCTATCTGTCTGTCTGTTTATCTATCTATCTGTCTGTCTATCTGTATGTCTGTCTGTCTGTCTATCTGTCTGTTTATCTATCTATCTGTCTGTCTATATGTCTGTCTGTCTGTCTGTCTATCTGTCTATATGTCTGTTTATCTATTTGTTCTGCCATAGTGGTCCCATAGGAGATTTAAGCAAAGGTGGTGGTGGGCAACTTCCTGTTCCTGGGAGGACAGTTGCTGTTATCATTTTCCTAGTGCTTCTGGCTTTGGGCCCTTTAAAGAAGGCTCCTAACAATGTTTTCTTAATAGACACATTTGCTGGGTCTCTTCCTTACCTCCCTACAGCCTATCTATTAAGGAAAATAATGCTTGTGCAAACTAGGTCCAAAATTGCGCTTACAACTCAGCTTATTCTGGGGGATGTGCTAGGGTATGTTTCCCAGTTACTGGTGCAGTAAGAACCATATTCTCCTCATAGCACTATATTTTCATTCCTTACTATCAGGTTGTCCTGGCATTGAATCTGTCAATTCAGGAGAAAAGGCGGGAGACCACCCAGAATAAAGACTCTTGGCTTGGCTTTTGGGTTTCCTGTTAGAATTGTTATGTGAAAAGTGAGAGAGACTTCAAATCCATGTTTTGCTGGGAGGGAACTGTGCTTCCCAAATTCCAAAAAAGCTTCCATCTGTATATCAAAAGGAAACCTCAGAGGCCTGAAATAGTCTGTTATTATTTTGAATCAGGATGTAGAGAAGAGAAAATATGCATAAGGAAAGCTCCCATGCTGCTGAAAATGAACGATCCTTCCAGTTCAGGGAGGTGGAATTGAGAGAGTGGTGACAGAGTGGGAATGGGGATGGAGAATTAATGTTAGAAGGTGTGTGTGTGTGTGTGTGTGTGTGTGTGTGTGTGTGTGTGTGTCTGTCTGTCTGTCTGTCTGTCTGTCTGTGTCTGTGTATTGCCAGTGTGTGTGCAAGAAAGAGAGTCAGAGACAGAAACAGAGTGAAGAAGTGTATGAGACTTTGTGTGTGAGTGTGAGAAAGAATGAGTGCTTCTGAGAGAAAGGTGTTTGTGAGATGTGGGTGTATGTAAGAGAGGATAAATGGGGTGTTTGAGATGTGGGTGGGTGAGAGACAGAATAAAGGGCATGTGTGAGAGTTATGGGGGAGACAGAGAAGGGTGTGTGCGAAAGGGGTGCATGAGAAAGAAAATAAAGGGCATGTGTGTGTGCGTGCTCCTGCAGGTGCACACACTTGTGAGATAGAGAGAGAGTGGGAGAGAGAGGGACTGATGTATATGGGGAAAAGAGGCAGGTGGCTGAGAATTGGTAGGTAGATATCTACATCCCAGAGAAGCCAAAGGCCAATCAACATGAGGAAGCTGGACGCCCACACTTTGCTCAAAACTTGTAAGAGGTCACCTCCTGTGGTGCCTCAGGGTGAGGCGGGTAGCCCCACAGAGAGAAAAGGGCACCTGGAGTTTCAGTCAAAGGAGCTTGTGCTCTGACTCCCTCTTTGTTGCTGAGGGGGCTGACTCTGGGAACTTGCCAGGGAGGTGGCCATGAGGAGGGCAGTATTCACAGTATTCACTGAAGGATTGGAAAGGGTATTGCTGGGGCTGAGGATGAAGAAGAGACTGTTGCCAGGTGGTAGTGTAATTGTGGGGCCAGAAGAGTTGAGGTGGGGCCTGGCCAGTGCTCAAGGCCCAGATCCTGAAGTGGCCAGATGTGTTCAGGAGAACGGATACTGAGTCTCACCGACCTTGGACACTTGAACAATATCAGGAAACATGGAAAAGACCCAAGTCTGGACTCAGGAAAGACACGTAAGGAGCAGAGGAGAACTTTAGGCCTTCTGCTGCCATGCGAGCACCATGGTTTCCTCTACTGTTGAAGGACCAGCAAATTCTTGAGAAGAGGAAGACCATCTGAGAAGGGCGGTTTAAAAAAAATGAAACAATTATTAGAAGAAATTAGTTTATTCCAATAAGTCTATCTTGTCTTAACAAAAACTTAGTTCTTTCCCCACTTATCCATCAGATGTGGAATTGGAATTTCTGAGCAAGTTATGGTTTCTGAGGTGTGTGTGTGTGTGTGTGTGAAAAAGCAAGTATTATGGGATAAATTTTGTCTCCTCACTCCAGATTCATCTGTTGAAATCTTCACTCCGTTGTCCCTCAGCATACGGCCTGGCAGGAGGTCTTTAAACAGTTGATGAAGAGAAAAGGAAGTTGTGTGAGTGGGTCCTAATCCAACAGGACCAGCATCCTGATCAGAAGAGATTTGGACAGATGTGGTTAGTACAGCTTGCTCTAGGCAGCTGATGGGGCAAGGACACACAGAAACCTTGTGGTCAAGGAGAGAGGCTGCAGGAGAAACCAGCCTTGCCCACATCTGACCTTGGACTTCCAGCCTCCAGTTCTGGAAATGCATTTGATTAAACAGGTTTTCTGCTCTGTAAGACAGCAAAACCTTATCTGAAGCTTTGCGATGGGGATGAAGGAACAGCTGCAGGATGACCTGAGGCAAGTCACTGGTGTTCTATGGCCTGGAAACAAAGGCTGTACTAGGGTAGGGGCGGAGAGGCCAGGGATGCTGAGTGGGTAGCTACAAAGCACTAAGAGACAGCTCAAAAAAAAAAAAAAGAAAAAGAAAAGAAAAGAAAAAAGGATACAAACAGAAAATGTATTACTTGATTCATTTATTTAGTGGATTTGAAATTTCTTTTTCATGATTTTCCCAAACCAATCCAGAGCCAGGAGGCAAAATAAATCAGTCTTCCTTCACAACATTCCCCTTTAGCGTCAGAGAGTAATAATTTATACTCAGCCAAACAGAATGGTGTTGATTTGATAAGTGGTGTTCTGAAAGTGGAGCAGAGGACAACAGGGGGTCGGGGATTGGACAGTGTTTGGTTGGGAGAACGAATCCGCTCTCAATAAGCTCTGACTCCGAAAAGTCTCCCTCAACAGTATTGTTTTTCCCTCTTTCAGGGATGCCAATTGCACTGAGCTCTTAGCATTGTGACAGATACTACTTGACTAAAAACACAATGTGATTTATGGCATCCATAAATCACAGAACCAACTATTATGATTAAATTTCATACGTGCAGCCAAGAAGTCAAAAGAGGTTGGTAATCATTTTTAACATGGGATTGTGGTTCCTGCTTCAAAATGCCCAGGTTTGTGCTACTGGAAGCCAGAGCGGACGCTTCAGTGAAACTGCACAGCGCAACTCACTCTCCCAGCAGGGCCCAACTCAGGCTATGCATCCCTGGGCATGCAGAAACAAGACAGGCTAAGGCTCAGAGAATGTTCTAGTCCTCTGAGCATTTCTCCCGACTGTTTTCCAACCAAGGTCAGTTTGGAAACCACATGGATAAAGCAAGTGTTTGTTGTGACTGGTACAGTGAACACAGTCTGGGTTCGTTTCTAGCTATGAGGTCATCTTCACTTTATTCTGAAAGAAGCTAGATGCCAAGATACCATTAATTAAAATTTCATGTGTTTTGTGATATTCCCTCTCTACTTTGTTTCCCCTCCCCATCCCTATCACATCAACAATTAGTTCAACTTTGCTGCGATGATGAAGCCAGCACTAATGAATTCCTCCTCACATTGATGGAGACTCGCAACTAGTGGGTATGTGAAGAAGCGTTTTTTCTTTTGTCCTCTGTCTCCTTCCTCCTCCTCCTCCTCTTCTTTTCTTCTTCTATGTCATGGCACATCATTTTATACCTAAAGCTAAATTTCTAGTCAGCTCCCATTTCTAACTTGTATGAGCCTTTGGGTTGGGCTTTTGCCTGTCAATGGATGGACTTGGAGCAATGGGGTGAATGTAAGGGCATGGGTGCCTGTGAGGAAAAGCGAGCACTCAGGCATGGACAGTCTGTACCAAGCAGTAATGAAGGGGTCCAAAAAGAGGACCCTAGAGGCATCTGGAAATGGAAATGGACTTCTTGGGAAAAGGACTGTGAGACCAGGAACTGGGTCTTGAAGCAAAATAATAGAAATTTGGGGCTGTATGTAGTGGAGACAACGAGAAGAATCCGGATTCAGGGGAAGACAAAGCCACAGGGGCCCCATTAGCCTGGAGACTTTTGGGTGCCATTAATGAACTTGGTAACAAAAGGTAAAAGTTCATTCACTGAAGAATCAGCGTTGTGAACTATTTCCCCATATATTTGACTATTTGGTATGACTTATATTTCACTAGGGAATAATGAAGTGCAAAGTCATATCTTCGGGTCTAATGGCAGTGACATTATCTAATCTGCTCTGCAGAAAGGTCCACTTTAATGACCAGCTCTGAGGGAAAGACCATCGTGTTTTATTTTATATATTTTTTTGACCATCGTGTTTTATATCTTCTCTGACAGATACAAATGCCAGATGCAAATAAACGTTTATTGGTTAATGAACATTTTGTTAGCTTAGAGGGAAAAAATTCTTCCCATTTCACAGATGGAACAGAGATAGAAGAAATTTGCTTAACTAGGCAAAAGAATATTTTGCTTTCTAAAAGAAAGAAAACACAATAGCTTGATACATCTTGAAACACAAAGCTTGTCCCTCCCACTGTAGAAATTGATGTATTCTTTGGAGAAATTTTAAATAACTGAAGTATGTTTATTTACTTAGGTGGGGGGTGGAGGTCACACCAGCTGTGCTCAAGGACTGCTCCTCTACTTGGCATTGGGTGGATATCATTGAAAGTACTCAGGGGAACACACATTCCCAGAGCTTGAACTCAGGATCCTATCTACAAAGAGTATGCTTCAACCCATGGAGTCATCTACCATGTCCCCCTCCCTGCCAACCCCCCAAATGGAAGTACGTTTAAAGAAGAAAAAAAAAAGAAACATTGATAATTGCACAAGTTGCTTCTCTAGGTTGGATTGTGTTAAATATGCAATTTTGTATTCTTTGTAATCTGAGACAGAGCTTTCCTATGAAATCTTTCATAAGCTAAAATGACAAAACACAGAAGCAATTAAGATTCATTTATAGGGGAAACCTAGAACATTGTTCTTTTCAGGTGCACAGCCGCATCTCAAGGTCCCGTTGTAGACAGTAATTATCACCACTAACCGTGTCTGTTCCGTCCACCACCAGACAGTTGACCTCTTCCCCACCTTTTCCCAGTGGTAGCCACCATTCTGCTGTCAGCGTCTGAGGGTTTGTTTTTGTTTTTGTTTTGTTTGTTCATTGGCTTTGTTTTTTTTAGCTTCCACATATGAGTGAAACCATATGGTGTTTGTCTTTCTCCGTCTGACTTATTTCACTTAGCATAATCCCTCTAGGTTCATCTGTATTATGGCAAATGACAAGATTTCATCTTAAAAGAGAATAACTGTGTGTAATGCAATGTCCTTTTTTTAATACACTCATCTGTCAGTGGACATATAGGGGTGCATATATCTTTTCTAATTACTAATTTCATTTTCTTTGGTTAATATGCATAAGTAGAGTTGGCTGTATCTTCCTGCATTTCTTTATGTAATTTTTGGGATAAATATCCAAATTTGAGGAAAAGTTCTTAGTTTTTCATTGATGTGGCATCGATCTACATTCCCACCTTTGGTGAATGAGTTTCCTTTCCACATCCTCACCAACAGTTGTTCTCTTGTCTTTATGGAGAAACAGTCTCACAGGTGTGAGATGATAGCTTATAGTGGTTTTGATTTGCATTTCCTTAATGATAAGTGATGTTGAACATCTTGTCTATTTTTTGATTATCATCCCCAGAGACTGCACTATTTCTTTAAATAGTTGTATTTATTCCTATCCCCCTTCCCTGCCCTCTTTGATGCTATTGTTGCAAAGCCTAAGGATTGTGTGTGTGCTCACACATCTGGTGATGGTGTTACTGGCCTCCGCACATCATGTTAGGTTCTTGAATGCTTGACTGTGGATGTGGTGAGGGAGTCATCTCCTTTCAGTTTCAGTTCTCACACACACCTGGGTTGGATGGGGTCAAAGATCAGTGCTAGGGCTCTGAGCAGAGCAGAGCTGCCGGGATCATGCTCAGCACATGTGATGGGTACCAGCTATTGAATGTGGGGTCTTCACTTTTCCAGGTAAATGCTTAAGCCACCGAGATAAACTTCTGATCCTTGATGAATAATCTTTCCCTTTGTCTATTGCCCACTTGGGTTGTGTATGTATTTTTTTTTTGAGTTGTCTGAGCTAATGACTTGGAAAAACTTTTGAACATTTTTCAGAACCAGAGCCAAATCTACCAAATCGTATGCAAAACACAAACAACTCCCTCTCCAAAAAACCCCCTAAAATAACACTCATATCTAGAAAAGCTGAAATAATGGACTACAGATGTATCAAGTCATTCCTAGGAAAGCTTGGCTATATCATGCTCACTGCTCAGAGTGAGCATATCTTTTCTAGAATGGCCGCTGCAAAACCAGCCATGGGGTTTTGCAACCAACCCCAGATGTTGGGGTTTTCTTGCATTTATTTTAAAAGAGAAAACTCTCCTTGGATACCACCTTTGGGTTGGTGAAAACAGGTATTAATCATAAGAGCAAACTGGTATATAAATGGGAACTTTCTTGGGGTTGTTTTTGGGCCACACCAAGCACTGGTCAGGGCTTACTCCTGGGTCTGTACTCAGGGATCACTCCTGACAGACTTGGGGGGACCATATAGTATACTGGGGGTTGAATCCAGGTTGACTGTGTACAAGGCAAATGCCCTGGCTTGACAGTAGTGATACCTCCTGTACTATTACTTCAGTCGCACAAATTTTCAATAAGTATGTGTGTTGGGGGTGGTGTAGGGAGGGAAATCTGCAAGCCACACACATAATACAGAAACGTGCAGCTCTCTTCATCTGGCTTGCTCTCTCCTGTGTGTAGAGTAATTACATTTTTTTAAACCCATCTCACAGGTAGATGAAGCAACAAGACTAGTTCTAGTCAGGGGTTCCAGAGGAGATACTTTATGGCACTTCTGCACTAAGTTGGTTGTGTCGATGGAGGAGTATCCAGGGACCTTCATTTTCTCCTGCACTCCTCTGAGAACTGACTTCCTGGGTGTGTGCGTGCAGACAACCCCCCCCCCCCCCAACACACACACATACCCCTCATTCTTCCTGACTCATTTGTATTGACTTGGGAATGTGAGCAAGGGCATTTTTATGATGGATTCTGCTAAGATCTGAAGCAGTGGACTCTAGTCTATCCCAATGAGCATGCATGTGTTTGATATCAGGAATGCTTTTCTAAACTTGCTTTCAAATGACTACAATAATTTTTCATTCATCACATATGTTAACCTTGATTTAGTCATTTCTATTTTTATATTCTCTAGTTTAGGCATTTGGGAGCTTATTTGTTTCATGCTTTTATTTTCTGTTTAAAATAATGCAGCCATGAAAAACTTCAAGTGCTTTTCAAATGTATTCTCATGAGAAATTTTTGTAATTGGGGTTGTTAGGTCAGGAAAAAATGATGTTTTTGCTGGATATGAATGGACAAATTTCTCTCTAGAGACATTATTCTAATTTGCACTTTTGTTGGCAGCACACAGTGCTCATTTCCATATATTGTGGACCAAACAGTGCCTTCTAAGTTTTATTTTTTGGTTGCCATATTAAGGGAAAATATGCCCATTTCTTTGTATAGAAACCAGTGAACTTTTTTTTATAACACTCTTTGCCTCTTTTCTATTTCATGACTGGAGCAGCCTGACCAACCGAGGCTTTGGTCTTTTTCATATTGGTTTGTAATGAGTCTGACATTCTATCTTTTAAGATTCTTGTTGATTTGAATATCTTCATCATTTCAGGGAAGAAAATGAGACAGATTTCCAGGATAAAAATTACCTAAAGGTCACGAACTAGCAATGATGGAAAAGATGACAGAGTGCCTGATGGACTCAATGGTGGTGTCTGAAAAGCTGTCCTAGGGTGTGAGCACATGTAAAGTCTGCATGAGTGTGCCAGTGTGTGTAGGAGAGGGTGACTGTGCATGAGTGTGAGAATGTGCGTGGAAGCATGCATGAGTGTCCACGAGTGCAAGAGTATGTAGAAGAGGGTATGAGTGTATATGCATGATTGTGTGAGTGAGTTTATTTGTATTCATGAGTGATTGAGAGTGTGAGAGTGAGCAGGTATGAGCGTGAGGGGTGGTATGGGTTTTTTTTGCGTGTGAGTATGTGAGTGCCAGTGTTAATGGTGTGGTGTATGTACAACTGATTGTGTGTACAAGTGTGAATGCAAGAGTGTGAGTGTGGCGTGTGTGTGAGAGTATTGTGAATGTGTGCGGATGGGCTCATGGGAGTATGTGAGAGTGGGTCTGAAAGAGTGTGTGTATGTGTGATGTCTGGGTTGTGCAGCCATGAGTCAGGGCTTCTCATGCATGTATCTCTCCCCTGGTCTAACCTGAGCTCTGGCTTCTGAGAAGGTGGCGTTTGGCTCAGTCCTACAACTGCATAGAGATCTGCTCGTCTGAGACATACCCATAGGAGGTATAATGATTTGTTGTCATCAGAGATGCAAATTCATGAGGCACCCCTATTTATTCCATGTGACAATCATTCTAGCAGCAGACGGGTACAGCTCTGAGCAGCTCCAGGGGAATGGCATGGAGGAGAATGGGAACAGGACTTCTAGGAGGTTGTCAGGTCTGAGGGTGGTAACGCTCAGAAATCACATGACAGAGATGCAAAGCAAATTGGTAAGGGCAGGCAACCTACTGGAGCAGACAGCGCCTGCATCGGGAGAATGGTGAGTTCACCTTTGGAACTGAGAAATGATTGGCCTTGGGCCACATACAAAAAGTGCTAAAACACACATTTTTTTCAATTCTTAAATAAACATTTGGCTACTCTGCATACAGATGCCTTTCAGAATTTTTTCCACTCTTGTTAACTTGACTCTTTTTTTTTTCCATCACATGCTGCTTGGCCTATTAGCTTACTTATAAATCTGGTCTCAGATTCCTTAGTTCCATTGTCTGAATTCAACTGTAACACAATAAAAGCAGGAACAGGTTTCTGTAGCACCCTACATTCAAATTCCAAGTCCCCGCAGAACCCTGGCCAGCTTTTTGTTTTATGAAACTCCAGCACGCTTCATCTTTCTCTCCAATTGTTTCCTGGCTGTCTGCGAAGGCTGCATTACTCACTCCCGCAGGGCAGGGACCTTGTTTTGTTCTGCATTCCTGCAGCATTCAGCTCCCAGACTGGCAAAGAGCTGGTGTTTGTCATTCAACAAAGTCTTGATTGATGGAACACATTCTGACTGCTTGACTCCACTGAGAGATGGACTCTTCTCCTGGGATCCCTGCTTCCCTGTCTTTGCAGCTTCTCTGTGCAATGGGCAGAGCAGAGGTTTGCAGTGGTCGGTGCTCTCAAACCTCACACACCATTGGGTGTTCACAGAGCTCCTGAGCAGTGATGGAGTGGGGGGTGATATGCTACTGGGTTGGACTTGGTCAAATGTGCTTCACAGGGGTTTGAATTGGACCTTCAGGCAATGAGGAGAGAAATGGCCAAATGAAGAAGTGGTAATATGTTGGAAGAATGCATAGTGTAAGAGGGGAGCTAGGAGAAGACTGGATTTGGAATTCCAGGCAGACTGGTAATCCAGTGCTCATCCTTTTAATGCTTGTTTCATGTATCATTCACAATAGAACTAGCATGGATGAGGAGGAAAGTATTATTTTTTCATTTATTTACATTTTTTTTTTTTGCCTTTTTGGGTCACACCCGGCAATGCTCAGGGGTTACTCCTGGCTCTGCACTCAGGAATTACTCCTGGCGGTGCTCGGGGGACCATATGGGATGCCGGGGATCGAACCCGGGCCGGCATGAGCCGGCGCGTGAAAGGCAAACGCCCTACCCGCTGGGCTATCGCTCCGGCCCCTTATTTACATATTTATTTATTTAGTTTTTTGGGGGGTTACACCCAGCAATAGCTTAGGGATCACTCCTAACTGCACTCAGGAATTCCTCCTGGCAGTGCTTGGGGGACCATATGGGATGCTTCGCGATCAAACCCAGGTCGACCAAGTGCACAGCAGACTCTCTCCCTGCTGTACTATCACTCCAGCCCCAGGAAAGGATTATGTAATAATAAAAGTGTTGGCAGGTTTTTGTTGTTTTTGTTTTTAGGTCATGACAGTCTTTGCTAGGAGTTCACTCCTGGTTGTATGCTCAGGGATCACTCCTACCGGAACTCTGGGGACCTTATAGGATGCTAAGTATTGAACCAGGTTTTGTTGCATGCAAGGCAAGCACCTGGTCCACTGTACTATCTCTCCACTCCTGGAAGTGTCGACCTTTTTCTTCTCCCAAATAAGGGAGTTATGGCACACGCTGAATGTAGCAGAACAGCTTTAACATTTTGGATTAAAAAACTTCGAAAACAGGCATCTTTAAGGAGACAGAGGAAAGTCTCTAAGCTCGACAATGTCATAGAGGATCCTGTGGAAGGTAAATCCATCCACATAAACATGCATTGTTTGGTGTTAGGAGTTTCGCAAGTTCTGATCCCATATTCAGACAATGGCTGAAGAAGTCTCAGAAATGGCCCTGGTGGATGACGTGTAACTTCTTTTGTCCAGGTGTGAGGACTTTTAAGAGGCAACTTAGTGAGCCATAGCCAGTTTCGCCTCGGATCATCAAGGCGCATATAGTCATTAATTGATATGTCACCGGTGACACAAAACGTCACTGTGGAAATCCACTCACCCGGAGTCAACCATGCAGTTTATTTCAGTGGTGGCTGGAGCATGTCCAGGGCAGGTGCCTCACTCTTCCTGCTCCATTGGGCTGAGGAGTAGCAGATTCGGTACAAACAGAAAGCAGGAAAGTCTCCAAGGAACCAAAGCTGGGAGGCTAAATTAAATAGTCTTGGAGGAAGAATCTATCAAGGTTTAGTTCTGAACCCAATTATAGCTGCGGCCTCTCCCAAAGGTTAAATTTTATTTAAAATCATACTAATCAATCAATCAATCGATTGATTGATTGATTAATGTTTGGAACCACACCTGGTGGTGTGCAGGGCTTACTTCTGACTCTATGGTCAGAGATCACTGGGAGGGGGTGTCGCTCAAGGAGCATTTGAGGCGCAGGGGATCAAACCAGAGTTCGGCTCATACGTGGCAAATGCCCTAACCACTGTATTATCTCTCCAATCCCAAATCCAGATTTTTATTTTATTTGTTTATATTTTATTGAATCACTGCGAGATACCAGTTACAAAGCTGTTCAGGATCAGGTTTTAGTAACACAATATTCCATCACCCATCCCTCCACCAGTGCACATTTCCTACCACCAAAATCCCCAGTATCCCTCCCATGTCCCTCCCCCCTCCCCGTTACCTCCCCCCTCCCCAGTTACCCCAGCCTGCCTCGGGGGCAGACACTTTTCCTCTCTCTCTCTGGGCATTGTGGTTTGTAATACAGATACTGAGAAGTTATCATGTTTGGTCCTTTGCCTACTTTGAGCGTGCAGTTCTTATCCAGAGTGATCGTTTCCAACTATCATTGTCATAGTGATCTCTTCTTTATCTCAAATGCCTTCTCCCCAGCACTTGAGGCAGGCTTCCAAGCCAAATGCAAAATTTAAAACCCATGAATCAGAATTTATTGGTCAGCGCTGATGAAGCACCTACAAGGTAAAACTCCCTGTTTTCCCTCAGGAAAGGAGGCTTTCCCTGATATCTTTTTCTTTCTGCTTTATTTGATAATACCTTGTCTCACCTGCTTACTGATAATTAACATCCTCCATTTCATGTACCTTCAGAGCCTTGCTAGTTTCCATTTCATGTACCCTCTGGTAACCTTGCCGGTTTAATAAAAGCCAATTAGGGGCCAAAGCGATAGCACAGCGGGTAGGGCATTTGCCTTGCACATGGCTGACCCGGGTTAGATCTCCGGCGGCATCCCATATGGTCCCTCGAGCATCTCCAGGAGTAATTCCTGAGTGAAGAGCCAGGAGTAATCCCTGAACATTGCTGGGTATGTCCCAAAAAGAAAAAAAAAAAGGGCCTTTAAAAAAAGGGCCTTTAAAAAAAAGGGCGAGGCGATAGTCCAGCAGGTAGGGCGTTCGCCTTGCACGCGGCCAACCTGGGTTCAATCCCGACATCCCATATGGTCCCCTGAGCACCGCCAGGAATAATTCCTGAGTGCAGAGCCAGGAGTAACCCCTGAGCATTGCCAGGTGTGATCAAAAAAGGAAAAAAAATAGCCAATTAGATCTCTAAACTTACTTCCATAAGTTTTGTCCTTGAGCACTGGAAAGACTCCTGCTTCACTGTAAATTTTCTTTTTCTTACAGGATTGATATTTGCTCTGATGGGGTCAAAAAGAGAAGGTGACATTCTGATGATATAGCATGAACTAAGACGGTGAACAAATGCCAGCATGAGATTTGGGTGAAATGACTCTCTCCACGCAGGAGAGAGAATTCTGGATAGAGCTTTCCAAATGCTTGTTCTTTAGATCTAACTTAAAGAAAACTTGGATGAGTAAGGGGGATTGAGTTTGAGCCACACCCAGCTGTGCTCAGGGCTAACTCCTGGCTCTTAGCTCAGGGGTTACTCATGGTACTGCTCAGGGGACCATAGGCAGTGCTGGGGATCCAACCTGGTTAGGCACCATGCAAGCAAGCACTTTATCTTACACTGCTATCTCTCTGGACCGAATCCCAATTTTTGAGTGAATATCGTTTTAATATTTGGAGTGATGAAAAGAGAAGGATGAATAAGCTTTTCTACCCATGTTGAAACAGCATGGTCATCTAAGGGGAAAGGTCTTACTTTTTTTCCCATAGAAAACCAATACTTACTTGCAGGAATGACTGCATTTCCTTCTGAGAACTCCCTGAACAAAAACAAATTGTGAGACGTGGAGGCCGAAAGCAGTAGAGATTTATTCTGTTGCTGCTCTGGAAGCCAGAAGTTCAACTCTAGGGGGCAAGCAGCACTGTACTTCTGTGGTGTTTTGGAGAATCTATTCTTCCTTCTCTAGTTACTGGAGTGTCTGACATTCATGTAATCAGAAATTATCTATCTAATCCGAAATTAAATTCACTCTAATCTCTGTCTCTTTGGGTCTCAATTGTCATCTCAAATCTCTCCCTAGAAGAGATTTCTATTGGATTTAGGGTCTATATGAAAATACAAGGATATACTCCTTCTCCCCAAGAAGAAATGAACAGAAGCTTCCAAAAAAGAAGAAATTCGAATGGCCAAAAGGCATATGAAAAAGTGTTCTTCATCTTTAATCATCAGGGAGATGCAAATCAAAACAACAATGAGGTACCATCTCACACCACAGAGACTGGCACACATCCAAAACAGCAAGAACAACCGGTGCTGGCGTGGATGTGGGGAAAAAGGGACTCTCATCCACTGTTGGTGGGAGTGCCGACTGGTCCAGCCCTTTTGGAAATCAATATGGGCATTCCTCCGAAAACTAGATATTGAGCTCCCATTTGATCCAGCAATAGCACTCCTGGGAATATACCCGAGAGACCGAAAAACACATAGCAGAAACACTATCTGTACTTCTTTATTCATCTCTGCGCTATTCACTATAGCTAGAATCTGGAAACAACCTAAATGCCCGAGAACAGAGGACTGGCTAAAGAAACTGTGGTTCATCTACACTATGGAATACTATGCAGCTGTCAGAAAAGATGAAATTATGAAATTTACCTGCAAATGGATGGACATGGAGATTATCATGCTGAGTGAAATTAGTCAGAAGGAAAAGGACAGATATAGAATGACTGCATTCATTAATACGACATAAATAGATACCAGTGTTTTACTAAATGTGGGAAATGGTAATGGCAGATTAAAACTCACCATTGAATATACACAAAGAGACTTAAGTGATAAACTCTAAATATCTGCAGGGCTAGCCACAATGTGTAAAATAAGAGGGAGAGAGATGCAGAGACAGAGAGAGAGACAGAGAGAGAAAGAGAGGAAACTGTGGTACCTGCTATTAAGGCAGCATGGGGGTGCAGGAGGGGGTGGGGTACATTGGTGGTGTAAATGGGGCACTGGTGGAGGGATGGGTGCTGGTATACTGTATTACCAAGAACCAATTATGAACACCTTTGTAATTGTATGTTTCACTGTGGTATAATAAAAAATAAAAAAAATAAACTCCTCCCCAAACCCTTTTCTACATCTTTTGCCATAGACGGTTGCATTTGTAGGTTTCATGTTGGAAGTTTTGGGTGCAAGGTGGGCTTTAGTTCTGCCAACTTCAATGACTGACAGGTAAACCATGGTTATTCAGTCTCAGACTTTTCCTTAGAAATAAAGAATGACTAATTATTCAAGATAAGCAACCTACATTTTGGTTACCAACTAGAATATTCAAGCTTTCAAGTAAAAGGATTCTGGGAAGCGTATCACTACCATAAACTTGACAGTTTCTCAATATTTGAAGTTTTTTTTTTGGTAAGATTGATTGTGCTTCGAGCACATACTTCATACACTTAGATCAGAAGAACTGACCTCTGTGAGTTTAGCTTGGTTTCCATCCAAGATGCAAACCAAAGATTTTTAGGTAATCCATCAGCCCTTGATTCCTTTTTTAAAAAAAACTTTTAAGTCAGCGAGCAATAGACCATTAAAAAGCTGTTTATGATTGGGTTTCAGTCATACAGTGTTCCAACACCCATCCCTCCACCAGTGCACATTTACCAACACCAATGTCACCAGTGTGCCCTATTTCCTTCCCACCCACTTCCCACAACCTGCCACTATGGCCCACAATTCTCTTTCTTTTTTTCTTCCTTCCTTCCTTCCTTCCTTCCTTCCTTCCTTCCTTCCTTCCTTCCTTCCTTCCTTCCCTTCCTTCCTTCCTTCCTTCCTTCCTTCCTTCCTTCCTTCCTTCCTTCCTTCCTTCCTTCCTTCCTTCCTTCCTTCCTTCCTTCCTTCCTTCCTTCCTCTCTCTCTCTCTCTCTCTTTCTTTCTTTCTTTCTTTCTTTCTTTCTTTCTTTCTTTCTTTCTTTCTTTCTTTTCTTTCTTTCTTTCTTTCTTTCTTTCTTTCTTTCTTTCTTTCTTTCTTTCTTTCTTTCTCTCTCTCTTTCTCTCTTGCTTGCTCTCTTGCTTGCTCTCTCTCTTGCTTTCTTTCTTGCTTTTTTTCTTGCTTTTTTTCTTGTTTTTTGAGTCACACCCAGTGATGCTCAGGGCTTACTCCTGGCTCTTTTCTCAGGAATTATCCTGGTGGTGCTCGGGGACCATATAGGATGCTGGGAATAGGAACCCCGGTGGGCCTCATGCAAGGAAAAATGCTTTACCCGTATGCTTTCGCTCCAGCCCCAATAACTCACAATTTTCTTGTCTCACTTTCTCTTTCCTTTTTCTTATTATGTTTTGCAAAACAGGACATTGAAGGGTTATCATGTATATACCTTTACCTACTTTCCATACTCAGCTCTAGTCAAGACTTACTATCCCCAACTATTATTGTCAAACTGGTCCCTTCTCTATCTTACCCATTCCAGATTCCTTTCTTTTGTTGTCTTACCCATTGACACTTTAATTTACAATGAAATTCCAGTTGGGTTGGGAATTTGTCTTCTTTACTTTGGCACATTGTAGATGCACAACAATAACTATTCCTGAATGGTCATTTATAAACTAAATAAAAACCTAAGAAGACTTGGCTGCCTTGAGTTCAGTTTAATGCAGTGGAAGCTCAAGAAACCTTAATTTGGGACCAGAGCGATAGCACAGTGGGTAAGGCATTTGTCTAGTATGCAGCTGATCCAGGTTCAATCCCGGCATTCCATATGGTCCCCTGGGCACCACCAGGAATATGTCCTGAGTGAAGAGTCAGGAGTGACCTCTGAGCATCCCGAGTGTGACCCAAAAAAATGCAAAAAAAAAAAAACAAACAAACCCTAAATTTGTCCTTAGATACTATGCAGCTGTTAGGAAAAAATAAAGTCATGAAATTTGCCTATAAATGAGTGGACATGGAGAAGATCATGTTGAGTGAAATTAGCCAGAAAGAGAGAGAGACAGATATAGAATGACTGCATTTATTTGCATGACATAAATATACATGTACATATTATGACACCAATATCCAAGGTCAAATGAAACATGTATCAGGAGGTCTTGTCAAAGGTGGAAATTATCACAAACGGTGTGGAGTCAGAGGCTAGGTAAGACAGAAAATGGAACAGTGTGCTAACAATTGTTGTTGAAAGTACTAATACCAATCTAGAACTGAGCATTAAATACAGGCAAAAAGATACACATGGCAACCTTTTTAATGTATGTTCTGTGATCCGCAATCTGGAAGAGAAGGAAAAGAGAAAGAGGTAGAGATAAAGGGAAAGAAATTAAGAACCTGCCATGGAAGCGGGCTGGGAGAGGGGGAGGGAACCGGGGACATTGGTGGTGGGAGATGGGCACTGGTGGAGGGATGGGTGCTGGAACACTGTATGACCAAAACCCAAATATGAACATCTTTGTAATTGTATATCTCACGGTGGTATAATAAAATACCTAAAAAATTTAAAAAATTAAAAAAAAAAAAAAAAAATGCAAAAATATAAATTTGTCCTTAGAAAGTCTTAGTAAGTACATACTGGTGGAGCACTTCTGGACCACTTAAATAAGGCTGTGCAAAGGATTGGAGCACAGTCATTGCATGTAGGAGGCCCCAGGTCCCATCCCTGGCACTAACCAGTCTCCTGAGTACCTGGGAAGTGACCTTCAAGCACTCTCAGGTGTGACCCCCCCATGGCCCTCTAAATAAGTATATATGTATCCCATGGCGCAACTATCACTTTCCTGAATATATTTCCCCCTCCTCTCAATCAACCTCCTCAGTGGGCTCAAGAGAACAAATGAGCATGTTTATTCTAGTATTCTTTGTGGTAAAGAGAGTAGAAGGCAAGCAAATATTTTCTCCTTTGGGAATGCTAAATAAAATGTGTCAGATGAACAAAGAGATGTCTCTGAAACCCTTGGAGGCCGGCATGTAAACACAGATGTGCCCAGCAGCCTTGAAAACACTGAGCTGCAGAGTGAGGTAAGAGACAGAAAGGTGTCTGGATGCGGCGCTCTGGCGGCAACTCTGAGTATGTGTGCAGAGCTATAAAGTACTGTTGATACCATGCTGGGTCCCTACTTGTGTACATTTGTGTAAATTCCACAGGCAGCTGAATGAAATTGATTTCACTTGAATATGCAGTTACATGGCAATAAAAAGGACATGCACACAAAGTGAGGGACATTATTTCAAAACATTTATTAAATAAAATGCTATCTACCTAGCACACTAGAAAACTGGAGTATGCAGAGAGAAGGGGAATGGGAGGGGATGGATGAGTAAATAAAATGATCTTAGAAATGATAATTGCATGAATTTGCTGTAGGTTTGCAACCCAAAAACCTTGCAGGAGCCCAGTCTCGTACTTCTATACGTATATACCTTACCACATCCACCCCCGCATGCTCTTTCCACTATCAGGCTGAACCCTAGACCCTGTGCACCCCACCCTCTCCCCCCCTTTGTTGGTCATCAGGGTTTCATACAGTCTAGTGTTACTATCATTATTTCACTTTGGGGGTCATACCTGGTGCTACTCAGGGGCTGCTCTTGGCTCTGTGCTCAGAGGCCTCTATGCAATGCTAGGAATTGAACCTGTTAGCTACATGTGAGACAAGTGCCTTGCCTCCAGTACTATATCTCTTGTCCTTAGAATTGTTTTAAAGTAATTTATTTTTTTCTGAAATCATTAATTTTAGAAAGCAAAATTAAAAAAAAGGGTTTTCACAAATCACCGATACTTGTGCTATGAACTGAGAACTTGGAAATTTCTCTTTTGCTCACACCTATTTTTAAATCAGTTTATTAATTAATGGAGTGATTGGCTCTCAGCATCTCCTCATTCATGGGTGTGGTGGTTCCCAAAGTAGCCTGTGGGAGTTCCTCCGGCTACTCTATTCCTTAAACAATCGTTCTATACTTCCACTTGTTTTTTTAGATAACTCTATTCCTATCTGGATATATATATATATATATATTTATCTTATAATAAATATATATTTATTTATCTTATAAATATATTTCTTTATCTTATAAATATATATATATATATTTATCTTGAATAATTCCCCCTTCTTCCTTCAGAGGTGACCATTTTCAGAATATTAAGATCCTAAAGATTTAAAGAACCTGAGTATTTTCCATGGAAACAGCATTCTGTCTCCATCCCTCCCCCACCCCTTCACCCCGCGGAATTGAACCTAGAACCTAGAACCATATTAAGCAAGGCTCTACCTCTGAGCCACATCCTCAGCCTTGGAGCAGCTCTCTTGGCAAGCACCACTGAAGGCTTTTCAGAGCTATTTAGAAATGCAGAATCCCAGGACCCACCCTAAATTTGTGACAATATCAGTGTCACAAGAACCCAGATGATTTCTTGCACATTAACTCACAAGCACAGCTGTTTCTTGTTCACTCTCAACCTCGCTACACAATTGGATAGAGATAAGCGGGTAAACTTCCGGGGTCCCAAATAGGGTTGATGCCATCCCCTGTTCAGGCTTCAGAGGCCAACTTTGCGGGTGGAGAGGCAGGTGCTTGAACACCACCTGTGCTTGGCTGGTGACCTTGAGCATATGGACCCTCATTCTACAATTCAAGGTCACTCCGTACACTGCACACTCCCCATCAACTGACGAGCAGTTCTCTCTCAAACTCTCCGCATCATCTTTCCAAGCTATAAATCATGCTGGATTTCCTTTTGCAACACTTCTGTGCTTGATCAATTGTAAACAAATGGCTTTTAAAGGTAACCTCGCAGCAGTGTTTCAATGTTCCTGCCTTCATTCTCCATCACTTAGGGAGAGAAGCCCCGTGATCACAGACTGCATGGTACTCCTAGAATATAGCAGTAAACAGCACAAAGGAGAAGAACTTGGCAACATGTGACAAGCCATAAGTTTAACAATTCTAGAAAGGTTTTAGGAGGTGCTTGGTGAAGGATCCTGGTGAACTGAATGAAGTAGTACTACATCGATCGAGTTAAACATTGAAGCTTTCCCTGCTGTGCTGGCCTGCACTTCACCAGCCAGTGCAGCACCCACACAGACTCTGGGAGTTCTGTTAGCTTATGAGCTGCCTTAATTTCAGTTGGACAGACAATAAAGCAATGTGTCGCCCATTTTTCCTCCTGGAGAGTTGATTCTTGAAAGGAGTTCCTCCTTCCCAGAGGAAAGGCCCAGGGCAGCTCCTACGTGCCTCTCCAGCTGTGTGCGTTTGTCTTTAGTAATCTCTTTAAATTCTGCCTCTCTCTGGCCTCTGGTCTCTTGCCAAGAGACGCTTGGCTTCATGCTTTGGCCTTCTCCTTGGTCCTAAACTTTTCCTTATTTTGTCAGAGAAAGAAGCTTCAGTTCCATATTGGTTCATTTCCACAGCATTAAGCAGAACTCATTTATGCTCATACATAGACCAGGCCCTCCTTCCTGTAGCCCCAGAGTTAACAGCCCAGCTAGGCAACATGACCAGACCAGTCCTCAACTGCTTCAACTTCCCTTCCCTTCCTCCCCCGCCCCCCTTTACTCGTTGCTTCACACAAGTCAAGAAGAAGCATCTGTAGACCTGTGACTTTCTGGTTACATCTTTCGTTCCTAGTCTCTTGATAGACTCAAAATCAAAGTTTTGATTTTGTTGGATTCCCAGATTCAATGTTTGTTTTGATTCCTCAAATAAAAACATTTCCCATGATAATAAAGAAGCCACTCCTAGCCCCTAGAGAAGGCTACCTATTTAGCATGAAAAAATAATCAAGAATGGACTGAAATATAAGTATGGGGGTAAGTTTCAATTACTGAATAAAGCGTGGCTGAGTGAAGCTGAAAAGAAGGTGGGTCTGAAGAGAAACTTCTGGTGAGTTTCTGAGCCTGCAGGATCTCTCAGGCCATGCTAGCCCTCCATGGGGGAAAGCAAGCGTTGTAAGAAAATCTATTTGATTTTATCCATTTTGTGGTGCGGCTCCAACAATCCAACAGGCTTTAACTTTTTTTTAAAGATTCATTTTGCCAAATGAAAGCTGAGAGGCAAGAGCTCTTAGTTCAGCTGGTAAAGATTTTTCCTTCCCCTGTGTCAAAAGTAGTTTTTGTAAAGATATTATAGTGCAGTAACAGAGGCCTTCAGTAGGTTGTGTAGCCAAGTGATTGTCCAGTTCTACCAGAAACACACACAACACACGCCCCAATGCAAAGTGGAACTTCCTGTAAGAGTCAAACAAATCTGTTTCACATCAGGAGAGAATAAGTGGAAAATTACTATGCCTTCCAAATAACAAGAGGAGAGATAACTTTGGGGGAGCTAACAAGAAGTTCCTCTGTGTGCAATAAATCAATTGCCCTGAAAGTAGGTTACCTCATACATTTCTTTGTCTGCATAGGGCAACTACATTTGCCCAACGTTAGGTGATTCAAAAAGGACCTTAAGTTTACCTAATTAAAGGGAATTCAAAAGAGAGCTGGAGAAGCAGGGGCGGGAAACTAAAAAGACAAAACGTTTGGTTCATGCTCATTCACCACTAGAAACCCACAGTGACTCCCCAGAATGTAATTTCTGAGAGCGGCAGGATGGGGGTGGCGTGTTGCTAAAGGCAAGGGCTTCTTTGTAAGCTTTGCTATTGACAGCACAGAAAATCAGTCCTAGCCTTCTGGCAAATTGCAAATACTCCCATTTGATACTCAAAAGGGCAGAGATGAGCATAATAGTGGGGCTATGCCAATGTATTAGCACTATTGTAACTATGGTACCTCAACTACAATAAAATAAATCACAATAAAACATTTTTTAAGGAAAGCTACATTATTGGACAAATTGAAACCAACTAGAAAATTCCATTTAGGGATCACACATGAAGATTAGCCTTGTCTTTCCCTACTAGAGCTAATTTAACTTATCATGAGACAAGACACATAAAGGAAACCACATGATCAAAGTGTGATGGTTTTTGCTCCTTTTGGATGGGCTCCACACTAGCATTCTCATGCAGTTGGGTTGGAAAACAAAGTCCTACTTCTTACTGTAATGGTAAATGAAGAGCTGGGCTATTTCCTTGCTGGTAAATGTTCTCATGTACAAATGTACTTTACATACAAATGTACATGTACATTTGTACTCATTAGTGCACAACCCTTGATTTAGGTTCTTCAACCCCAAACCCAGGGCTGTAGTAAATGACCCCTGACTACGTCCATGCCACACACAGTCCACTTATATATGAAAGCTTGCCATGAACCAGGCAGAACACACACATAACCCTATGAGCTGTGCATTTTAAGTGCTGAGTAACACAGACTTTCATTTCTGTCTCCAGGTAGTCCTCTTAAAGACAAATTCTCTTACATTCACATGTGATCCCTACCTTTTTAATTCATCTTAGGGTCAATTTTCAAACAATTTATTAGTGTTCAGGTTGTTTCCATGACCTCATTTTCCATTCAACCCTCAGTCTATTGCCATTTGGCATCTGTTTCCCCCACATCCATGAAATAGCTATTTATTAGGTTCACTGTTGACTCCCAGGTCGACCAGTTCTATAGACCCTTCATGGCACTTATTTGACTTTTCATCATTTTATGTCATTGACAGTTTCATCTCCTTAAAATGGCTTCCTGCTCTCATGCTCAAGAATCCACTTTTTAAAATTCTCCTAGGGGCCAGAACAATAGTCCAGCAGGTAGGGTTTTTGCCTTGCAAGCAGTCACCCTTGGTTCGATCCCCTGGCATCCCATATGGTCCCCCAAGCACCTCTAGGAGTAATTCTTACGTGCAGAGCCAGGAGTAACCCCTGAGCATTGCTGGGTGTGATCCCCCCCAAAAGTAAAATTCTCCTGTTAGCATTGCTTCTTCACTGCATGTGTGCGTGCGTGCATATGTGTGCGTGTGTGTGTGTGAATGTCATCCATGACTGTCCTTAATTCCATGTGCTGCCTCAAGCTTATTTGTTTATTTATTTTTGGCCTTGGTTGCACACTCAGACTTTCCCAGCTGTCTCCCTAACGAACTTCTCTATCCTGGCATTGATTCACAACTACTTCAAAATTACCTCTGAGATTCAACTTACTACTTTCTCCCTCCAATACATTTCATCCTCTGAAAGTCAGCTCCTATTTGCTCCAGATTAGAAGTTTTGCGGTTACTTTGGATGCTTCCATTCTCTTATGCTGCTTCCATGCCTAATCAATGTCAAGTACTGTCAAGACTAGCGTTTGTTTATTTTCTCTCTGCTCTCCACCCTTGCTCTCATTCAGGACTTCGTTTTTCTTTCTGGAACCTAGGAAATAGCTCCCTTGAATTGTCCCAATTCTGAGTCTTTCTCTTTTGGCGTCATCTTCCAGCCAGCATTTTCTCATTCTCAAATTTCATTGTCTTCTTTTTTTTCAGCATGCTTCGTAGCACTGATCCCTTGTTGATGCCAAGTGTGCTGATTTATTTAGGGGTAAGTCTGCAACTTACTTTGAAATCTGTTAAAAAATAAAAAGATGAATCAGAAACAGTGACAGGGCTTGTGATTTAGTGGTAATGCACAAGTCTTGCATGTCTGAGATCCTGAATTTAATCCCTGGCACTACAGGAAAGAAGGTGCTGGGGAGAGTGAGTGGTAAATGTGTGATAAACTGGGGTATTTATCACTGCCCTTCTTTTGCATTGTTTTGAATTATTCATGTGTGTTAGTTAAATGCAGATATCATCTCACAATGGCGTCCACATTTCTCTAGGATGGGTGTATCCTAGTGCATGGAAGCCCTCTTGCTCTCCACAGGGTTTGAAGGAATTTCTTTACTGATATTTTGGCACCATGAAATGGAGGCTATCAACTTATATTTAGTTTTTTTTTTTAAATCTGAGCCCAAAATAATGACAAGGAGTAGTAGAGAACAAATGAGGGTGGATAAACTGAACATGCCCATTTCTTAAATCCTACACATTTTAAAAAGTTGTTGATGGAAAAATCACATACAGGTATTAAGAGCTTAACTACACACCAAATAGTCTCTTCTCTCAGTTTTTGTCACACTTATGCATGGCATACTTATGTATGATTAAAGCAGAATAACCTTAAAGCAATTTTCATTTGGGGAGGGAGTAAAATGATGTATTATTTTGTCAATAGAAACATGTTGGTATGGATTCTGTAGCTATGCCCAAAGAATTTGCTAGAACCCCACCCAGAACACTCCCTGAGTTTCTTGCTTAAATTCAACTACAAGACCATTTCATTATTAGTCCTTTTTGAGAAATAAACACATAAACAGCATTGGATGGTGGCCAAGACACCTTTTTATACAAAATTCTACCCTTTAAGCAACAATAATATGGTGGAAACCCAGAGTTAAGAATTTCCTCCACAAGTAGATGTAATGCTATGGGGTATGCATAGTATCTAAAAATAAGAAGGGATTTATCCCACATTGCACACTTTGGTTGTAGTCTGGAACAATTTTGTCACAAGAAATCGGAACCAACCATATCCTAGTTCCAAGCATAATTTGGCATTATTTTATTATATGTGGTTCCAATTTCTCAGAACAGAATAAGTCCAATTTGCTTCCCATGAATCCAATTTAGAGTAATCTTTCCAAAAGAGTTTGGCATCAGGGAGAACTTGAGAAACACATGTGGGCAGGGGTGCTACAAAAGGAGGGGATTGGTCATTAACCCTGAATTCATAAGAATGAATTCTCTGTGGAGTTGAAAGTCAATTTTCATTACAAACTGGCTTCCAGGTACCTTTTAAACTCTAGGACACCACCTTTTATAATATTTCTAAAAATTATAAACCAATAAACCAAAACCAAGATAACCCCCACCATCCCTGATTTGGATGTCAGCATATAATAAATACTGTAGGAACATTTGAGTACAGGCTATTAGGCAAATATTCTTATGAAGATGCAGACAAAGATATACTCTCACCAAATGTCAAAATTATGTTGTCAAATTTGATATGCAATGCCACAAAAATGAATTTATTGCATAGATTTCCATGGTAGCAGTTCTCTGTGGAAAGGAGTATATTTGGTTAGGGAAATAGCTTGTAATCAAAGTATTATTGCTTTGGGGGCAAGGAGGATGTCATTCAGAATAATGCAGCAGTAAAATGCACTGATACATTTTTAGTTACTTACCACATTATTAATAGAAAGTTGAAGTGTTAGAACAGGGTTGCCTAAACTTTTCTCCTTGTGACCTCTTTTACCCGAGAAATGCAACGCAGGCGAGGAGCTGCCAGAAACACATTGGATTCATTATGTGTTTGATTTTGAATTAATTTTGGTTGTTGCACGTTCAAAAACCTTTTGCCGTGGCCAAATTTGTCATGATCCTCACGTTTAGTTATGCGATCCCATATGAAGGGGTGATGCTCGCTGGTATTCTATCAACTGTCTTTGTGTTCGATTAGAAAACTGAGCAGTAGGAAACTGAAGGAGGAAATGAGTTTTTGCAGAAGCAAAGAATGAGCAAAACCAAGTATTCAGGAATCTTCTGGAACAATCAATTGTGCCTGAGAGTTGTTTACCAGACTAGCAAGGCAATAAAAAGCACCTATTTTTTCACTCTGGCTAAAACAGTCATATATTATTTATTTATTTATTTTTGTTTGGGGGGACCACTCCTGACAGTGCTCAGGGAACTAATCCTGGTATGTTGCTCAGGGTTTGGTCTGGTGGGCACTGTGGAGGGAATATTGGTAAACATTAGTTATGGAAAGGTTTTCTTTCAAACTCAAGGAAAGGAACAAGATAATATCAGTTGACACTGGTCATCTTGGTGTTGAAACATTGTGTGCCTGAAACTTTCTATGAATACCTTTGTTTAGCCCCTGCATAAAAATTATTTTAAAAAAAGGAGAAAATAAATCTCAATGTCTTTTTTCTCATCATCTCTGTTCCTCAATGTATGTTTTACAAGTCTCTGTGTGTATCTAACATCTACCAACTTATTAGCTATCATATCTATCTTCTATCACCCCAATCATTTATCTCTCTCTCTAGCTATGTATTTATTCTCTGTTGATTCTAATTTCTTTCTGAAGAACTCTGAATACTATGCACTGCTACTCTTCTATCTCTGAGATTCCCCCTTCATGCAAAAATGATAGAATGATAGCCAGAACAGTAGGAATCTAGTCAAGAAGCACTTTCTGTTCTTTTGTTTTTTTTTGGGGGGGGTTACACCTTGTGGTGCTCAGAGATTACTCCAAGTAGGACTCCAGAACCATAAGTGGTCGCCAGGATCAAGCCTTGCCAGGTATAAGCAAAGCAAGTGCCTTAAACTCTTTTCTCTTGCCCCATCGCAGCTGCCCTGTTTTGTTTTGATCAGCCAGGCTCCGGGTGGCTGCCTATCCTGGACCCCCTGTTGGCCATACTGAGAGTGCATTGCCCTCTGCTAGAACTCATGGCCAGGCAGACTCCTTCTACTTTTCCGACTTTCATGCCAGCCCTGGTGTTCTTTTTCCTTTCTCTGTAAAGAAGGTTTCAATTTCTTGCAAAAAAAAATTGCTGTGCTGATAAACATTAGTTATGGAAAGGTTGTCTTTCAAACCCAAGGGAAGGAACAAGATAATTTCCCCTGGTTCAGGAAAGTCAGAGTAGAATAAAGCTTCTTGAAATATGAGCCTGATAAAAATAATATTGTCAGTATGAAATAAAAATGAGGACTTGGAGACAGTTTCATTCAAACTCACTTGATCATATATAATAAAGCCAAGAAGAAACTGGGTGTGAGAGGGTGGTGAGCAAGGGGTTCTAATAAGCTGAACCAAGCAGCGCCCTTTGCCAGTGAGATGAGTTTCTCGGCCAAAATCTGAGAAGTTCCTTAGGCGAAGAGTATTTGGTGGGTCTCAGGGGTTTGGGTGAGCAGGCTGGGTTCCCCATTGGTGACTCTTTCCTTAGTTCACTTTGCTCTCTCCTATGTTTCAGATGGAAAACATATAGAACCTATATTGGTAGAGTCTGCCTCTACTAACAAACACAAAGCATTTATACAGAGTCTATGGGTGCCACAACAGCTTGCCCTTCTCCCCTCAGACTCCAGAGAGAAGTCAGGCACCCTTCCTTCCTGTTCCTACCAGTCTTGCTGAAACGCTGCAGCTCTATCCAGATGGGGAGATGCTCAGTGTTTCTCTAGGGTTCCTCCTTACTGTTTCTGGTTCCCCAGGAGTGTGAACTTGCTCATGTTCTTCCTGGTGGATCCTCCCATTGGATCAACCCCTTGTCATCTCTGCTGATCTGCTCATCTCATTCTCTCAGTCATAGGATTTTCAGGGTTACCTTCTTGTTTGCTTTCCTTTCCCTCACAGTGGTTCCTCGGAGCCTAAAGGACCCTGGACTTGGCCTCTGTCTTCAGTTTCTGGCAGGTGCTGTTTCCTATTGCATTACATGTCTGACGAAACCCCTCCAGACCCTTTCTCTGGCAAGGAATCTTTCATGGGATTTTCCTCTGCACTCCTGGCTTCGCTAAACTGACTCAGTGCTGATCTTCCCCATCCTTGAGATCTGATCAAGCTTAGTTTGCTCACACCCAGCCCCTCACTCTGCCCCTTGGCTAAGAGTCTCAGCCCTGCCATCTGTCTTCAGAAAAGAGCTCAGTTCTATGCCTAAGTCTCTCTCCCCTTCCATAGTAGCTGGAATCAAGTCTGTCCATTGGATTATTTTTAAACAAATGGTGGACACGACTTTTGGGGGTGTCATTCTAGCTACCAGTTCAAAAGTCGCTCATTCTCTGTGACCCACGCGGCTGATGGTGCAGACAGTCACATTCTCTAGGAGGAAGGATCACTTGTATCACCAAGTCATGCCTAACCTCTAAGGCAGTCCCAGGCAGTCTGGCCTGTCCTGAGAGCTCAAAGGAGGATCAGTGAGGGCTACCTTGTTACTACCCAGGACCCAGCACCTTCGCACCCCTTGTCATATTCCATATCCATCAACCCCTCCTGCCTGTTCTAAGGCCTCCAGGCTCTTGGCCTGCAAACTGACCCCCCTGTGAGTCATCACTCTCACATAAAGGGTCAGGATCCCCTCATTGCATCTCTATAATGCCTCCACCCCATCTTCCTATAGAGCTAACACCTTCTTTTCCCTCTGCCCCTCTCCACTCCCCTTCATTGTAGTTGTGATGTTGTGCTGGCCAGAATTTGTGCACATGCACATGTGCATGTGTAAGGCAGAATCTGCGCGTCAAGACACACACACACACACACACACACACACACACACCAGGTTATGGCGCGTTACCTCATTTACTTCTGGTGCTCATGAGGGTCACACACTTGGCCACAGTACCCGCAGGAAGTTTTACTCTGAGATCTGGTGTTTGCCTATGTGCTCTGCAGGGCCCAGGACTCTTAGCTGAGTTCCATAGGTGACACTTGTGCTGCTCACCAAACATGTCCACAAACATGTTTTCTGTGACTTGCACTTCCGGGCCATCATCCTTCCATAGAAAATAAATTAAAAAATTGTTTATTTGCTTTTGGAGCACAGCCAGCAGTGCTCAATGCTTACTTCTGGCTCTGTGCTCACAAATCACTCCTGGTGGTACTGGGAATCGCATGGGGTACTGGGGATTAAATATGGGTAGGTCTCTTGGGTGGCCCTACCATCTTTTTTAGTTGCTGTAGTGTGGGAAACTGTACCTCTTTTGTGCTACTTACATGTGACTGGTGGTGGTGTGGCCAGAAACCATTTGTGGTGTCGTGAATTGCAGACAACAGAGCTTTCAGAATCATATTGTATGTGGTATACCAGGGATTTGAACTCTTGACCATGTGCTTTTAGGACAGATACTCTTAGTCACTACACTATTCCTTTAGGCCTAGAGTGAACTTCTTAATGGGCCTGATGGCCTTTCTCCACGCAGCTCCTGGGGCCTCTCAGCTTTCCTTTATAGTAACCATCCTAAGCTGCTCACTTCCAGCCTCCCATGCCTTGCCCCTGTGACTGGAAAACCTGTTATGAGACTATCTGGAGACAGAAAGGCGAGCAGAAGAAAGCAAACATCTTTCCCCTACTCTGGGCGTGCAGAAACAGTATATTTTTTGCGAGGTGGCACAACAATAGAACACAGAGGAAGAATGTATTTCAGGCTGCACTGGAAATTTTCAAAGCAGCCTGGTGTGAATTTTTCTAGGGAAGGACCAGCAGGCACTTGGAATTTGGCTCCTTGCCGAAGGAGTTCAACGCCCCCTCCCACTTGAATCCTGATATTTTGTCTCAGAACAACTCATTTCCTGCCCTGAACACTCGGCAGCTTCTTTCCTGATCGATTCAAGTCAGGACCCTTCCTTCACTCTTGCAGGCTTCTTCACAAGGTGGAGTTGATGAGAAATTGATTGGTAAACAATTAGTTACTGTGTTAGACATCTTGGCTTTAGGACCCAGGAGTTTACATGGTTTTAGGTGCCTGGCCGAATCGTGCCTTGCATTTCCTAGTGTTGGGAAACTTTTGATCTAGGAGAGATAGGGCCTTCTGTCTCTTTGTTCTCAGGCCAGGCTCTGCTCATGTGTGCTCAGTCCAGCTGGACGATTTCTGAACGGCTCCCCGTCCCCCTTGTCCCCTTGACCTGACCTGCTTTTCTTCTTAGCTCACAGCTTTTAGACATGCACAGCCGTTGCCTCCCAAGTCCTTTTTCCCATTGCAGAGTCCATTGTCAATCCCTGTCAGTTACTAGAGTTGGAAATTTACTCCAACTTTTTATTCTTTACCAGTGGACAATTTTATTAGTTCATTATGCTGAGGAGGGGGGTGTGGATAAAGATAAATGAGATGAAGATCTCACTCCTGAAATAAACAGTAGCAGAAAAAAAAAAGAAAAAAAAAGGAAACTCAGGGATCTGAGATAATAGAGAGCTTCATAAAATGCACAAAGGAAGAAGTGATTTCCTCTGGCTGGGGCATTGGGGGAGAGGAATCTTCCCACAGAAGGGAACTTTTAGCTTGCCTGATCCAAGACCATCTGGATACAGATGCCAAGAGGCGAGTCAGCCATGAGCCAGATTCTAGAAGTATCCGTGCCTCTGTAAAACAACGAGGCCACAAGGTTGTGGGTACTGCCTGGGGAGTCCAAGAAGCAACTCTCCTCCCTGGCACCCAGTTTCTTCTCTCTTGGAGGGGTGGGAGGAGGAAGAAGAAGACACTCACATGGCTGACAGGAGGTGCTCTTGCTTGCTTGCACTCTAAGACAGTCTCATTGGCCAGTTTCAAGCATGCTGATTCTCGGTGTCTTATGATCCCTTGGACGATGACTGTGGGTTGCTGGATTGGTCCTGGCTTGTCATGGGGGATGGCTCTATCCCTTGGCTCTCAGCTTCTATGACCCTTGTCTTTCTCTGGCATGGACACCTCCTTGCCTGTCGACATGGGCAGGAAATGTTTCTCAGAAGCTTTTCCATTCTGTCTTTGGCTTCTGATCTTGCTTGGGAAGACCCATAAAAAGCAGCCAATGCCTCGTTAATTTTAAATGAATCCCCCATGGAAGCGCTCATCTCTGACGACTATTAACCCCACCCCACACTCATCTCTTCTCCTCTGTTCAGCAGCCTGGTTTTGCACATTCTTGCCCTTTCTGATGGCACATCCTGGGATAGTACATACAAAACAGATTTGGCCACTGAGGTTACAGCTCTACTGCCCATTCCCAATTCTATTTTTTTTCTGCTTCCAGAAAGTCTAACAATGCTTTAAAGATGTCAGAGAAAGCTCACTCTAGCCCTATAGTTTCCTCCCCACCTTCCTCCTGTGACTCTGAGGCTTGCACTTTCAGCTCCATGATGTGGGGAACCGGGTTGTGGTGCAGTGTGAGGCTACCACCACTGTGTTTCCCACTGCATGATAGAGGAAGCACAGGCAGTGTCCATTTCTCACCTCAGCGCTTGATGCTGAGAGCCCTGGGTGTCTGCTTTGTGCTTATTCTGGGTCCATCCAGCTTCCTTTGTGTGTGCTGAGCAGGGAAGCAGCTGAGCAAGTCAGAAGCCCAGAACATGCCTCTTGGAAACTTAGAGAAACTGCAGGTTATCTAGATGTATATTTCTTAATTTTTAAAAATTAATTAATTAAAAAATGGAGCTACACTTGGCTGTGCTCAGGGCTTACTCCTGGCTCTGTGCTCAGGGATCCCTTCTGGTGAACCCTATGTGGGGCCAAAGATCAAATCTGTGTCAGCTGCATGCAAGGCAAGTAAGTGCCTTCCCTGCTGTTCTCGATCTCTTGGGTCCAGATTCTGCATTTTCAAGTAGACTTGGTCTTGCATGCACTTGCTCTTTCCTCTGAAGGTTCCCAGGCCTTCTCTGGGCGTATTCAGCTTGTGACCATGACCGTGGGTACCCAGAGCAGGTCTCACTGTTCCCATGCTATTTTCTTTTGCCTCCCACACAGTCCCGGTTGAGCCCTGGGACAGCCTTTGGGGCACTGTTGCCAACGTGCAGGTGTGATTTATATCTTAGATAGTGGGAGGACCAGCTCAGGGCCCCAATGAGGTCAGAGGAAACTTGTTCCTCAGGTGGGGGGGGGAGAGGCAGAGCAATTAAGGTAAATGCAATAAGTGTGTGGAGAAAAACCAGCCTTTGAGAGTAGAAGGCTCCGCCCTGCCACAACACTGTGGAACCTGAGCAACATCCTGCTCCCCTTAGAGGCTTAGGGTTGCTAAAGGATGATGCAACCCTACTCTTTATTCCATGTGTGCCGGAAAGGGCCAGTAGAAGATGAACACCAGCACCTCCTGTCCTTGGAGCCCATTGGCAAGGGCTACACAATGGTGGTATGCAGGGGCCATTCTTAGATCAGTGTTTGAAGATCATTCCAGGAGGTTGTCAGGGCACCAGGTGCTACTGAGGATAGAACCTGGGGTCCTGATTGCAGAGTCTGTGTTCCAACCCTTTAAGCATCTCCCTGACCCTCATTTTTTTTCAAAATATGGGATTTCAAAATATGGGATTTCAACATGCCATTCCCCTATTATTTAACGAGTATGGGATCACACTTAGCAGTGTACAGGACTTGACTTCTGGTTCTGTACTCAGGGATCTCTCCTGGCCATGCTCAGGGGACCACATGTGGTGCTAGAGATGGAACCTGGGTTGGTCAGTTACAAGGTACGCACCTTAACACCAATGCTATCTCTGCTCCCCTCACATTCATTCTCCATGTTGGGAAAATAGCCCATGATGTATTACAAGGTCAGAGCATCTTTGCAGAGTTGCCTGTTTGCCTCCTCTCTGCTCTTTTTCCTTCCGCTCTTGCTTTTCCTCCCCCCCGCCTGGCACACACCCTGCATTCCAGCCCCCTGTCTGCTCTTCCCCTCTTGGGCTCCCTTAGACTCTCCCTCCTCACCTGAGTCCTGGCGTGCATGCAGGGTGACAATGATGGGATCCCAGAGTCTCTCTTTTGCTGATTTTGGAGGTCTCTTTCCAAGAGCTTTTGCAATGGGAAAATTTATGTTCCTGATTAGCACATGAATGTGTTGGAGGTCTAGTTACTCTTTTATAAATTATTTATTTATTTTTATTGAATCACCATGCAATAGACCATTACAAAGCTGCTCATGATTGGGTTTCAGTCATACCGTGTTCCAACACCCGCTTCCTCCACTAGTGCACATTTTCCAACATTAATATGCCCTGTTTCCTCCCACATCACAGCTTGCCTCTATAGTAGGCACTTATCCTCTCTCTCTCTCTCTCTCTCTCTCTCTCTCTCTCTCTCTCTCTCTTCTCTTTCTCTTTCTCTCAATCTCCGTTTGTGCATTATGGTTTGCAATACAGACATTGAAAGGATACCATGTATATCCCTTTACCTACTTTCAATACTCAGTTCTGGTCTAATGTTACTATTTCCGACTATTATCAAACTTGTCTCCTCTCTATATTACCTACCCTCAATACCCCCCCCACCCCACACACACACACACACACACACACATTTGTGGTAGATTCTGAGCCTTGGCAAGTCCTCTTGGCCCATTTTGCCTGGTCCATTTACCATTAATTCCAGAATAGCAGCCAGTAATGTTTGTAGCACAAGGAGGCCCAGTATCTGGAACCACATAAATAAACCAAAAGAGCGTTTTTTAAGTGCAATTTAGAGCCAAGCATGTCTTGCCTTTCTAAGGTCAAGAAGTGGTTATGAGGGATATTATGGCCCTTTCTTCCTTTTTTCTTGGTCTGACTGGGTTTCCTGATGCTCCACACAGTCAATATGCCCAACTAATCCTAGACCCGTGGACTTCTGTCTGGTGTCTGATCCACTTCCTGAAGCAGAGCCGCCAGCCACTGTGCTCTTCCTGTACATGAGGACTGGTGGTCATCTTGAGCCAGAACATCTCTACTTCCTCATGCTTTACCCACAGCAAGTCCTCCATAAGTGTTTCCATTCCCTTTAACATTCAAGATGTAAGGTTAAGCAATTTACTCCTTGAGTAGACTGCATTTGTACCAAAGTTTGACTTATTCTGACCTCCTATCTGTCTCCATTACAACAGTCTTGAGAAGGAAATGGAAATCTAATAAGGAGACACTTCCCAGAGACCCTAAAATGATCCCAGACCCAATCCCCTGGAGGGAATGTCCCAGCGCTGATTGTTGGAAACCTTGTCTGTCTGAGATGGGAAATGAATCATGGGGACATCAGTTCTGATCCGCAAATGCAAGATAAATGAGAGGGAAGTTTTGGGGGAGAAGTGGCCCTGAGTCAGGGGTGGGGACCCTAGGAGTGAGAATTCCCCACTATGCTGCAGGCTGTTTCATTCCAGACAGTTCCACCAACACTCAACTCTCTCTATGGAGAGCTTCCCCTCTCCAAAAAGAAAAAACCCTTTTTCTTCTGTTCTTCCCCTGTCCCACCCTCTTGCCATCTTCCCACGACCCAATTTTGGGGTGACAGCCTGGTGTCTGCTATGCTGTCTGAACTTTCTAAGACTCCAGACTTCAACACTCTTTGAAGTTGTGTCTCCCTGCAAGGCTTGCTGCTGTATTTCCCTTAGAGTTGCTTTTGCATTTCCTCCCTGTACCAGTACTCTCTTCCTGGAGCCCTAAACCTGGGCAAGAGATGGCAAAGGATATGATGCTACTCAAAGGAAAGATAAAAAAAGAACAACCAAAAAGAAAACATGAAAAGCTTAGTCCTCACCACGGAGCAAGTTTAATTTCCTACTAGGAAATATTTCAAGCACCGTTCAAGCAGTCACTCTATGGACTAAATGTGGTGGAATGGACACACATCTGCAGTTGAGTAGCCTTTCAGTCATTTCCTCTGAGCTTGTTTGTGGCTCCTGGGGAGAGAGCACTTTGTGAATCAGTCTTTCTTGCTTACAGACAGGGTCTTTTCCATTACGATGGGTTTGCTGAAAGCTGAGAATGATGGGGACAATGCAGTGTAATGTCCATCTGTGAGCCTTCATTCTGCACGGAGACCTTGTCGGCTGTGGGTGTTCTCCTTGGTGAATCTTTCACAACTCCGAGGGATTTGCTACTAAAGATCTTGAATGCTTTGAGAGAGTGGTGAGGCCATAATTCCAAGAACAGCAGACATAGGTTTCATTTCCTGTTTTGGATTTTGGGCCACACCTGGAGATGCTCAGGATTTTCTGACTGTGCTCAGGGATTGTTCTTCGAGGTTGTTGGGGAAACCTGTGTGGTAGTAGATAGAGACTCCTATGTGATAACCAGATCAAACCTTACTGAATATAAGAAAAATGCATTAACCCCTGTACTATCTCTCAAGCCTAGATTTCCATTTTTTTTATTTTTACTTTTTGGGTCACACCCGCAATGCTCAGGGGTTATTCCTGGCTCTGCACTCAGGAATTACTCCTGGCAGTGCTCAGGGGACCACAAGGGATGCCAGAGATTGAACCCAGATTAGCCGCATGCAAGGCAAACACCGTACCCACTGGACTATTATTCGGACCTAGATTTCCATTTTTGTCTCAGTTACTTATCATTGAATAAAAGCCCATGCATGACGGAATGCCTCCAACAAATACAAATGCATTTTCACTCTGTTTCTACAGCTCAGCCCGGCAGTTCTGCTGTCCGTTGGGGGCCCTCACATAGTGCCTTCTTCTGGGAGAGGAAATCTAGCAGGGTAGCTGTGTGAGGTCTTATTGAGAGGCCTTGGTTTTCCTGCATGTCAATTCTTTCTGAAAGTCTCCTTCACTTGATCACTTGATCACTTGACGCCGATTTGCTCAAGCGGGAGCCAGTAATATTTCCATTTGACCCCATCACGTGCCAGTGTAGCCCATTTGCCTCTGGTTGCTTCAGGAATACAAAGAGCCTCAAACCATTCATTCAGGGTCTTGACGAAGAAGTCTGACCATCTTGTAGGTGGGTGGCCACGTGATCTTTTGACATCCTGTGGGATCCAGTTGGTAACAGCTCTAGTCCAGCGGTCGCCTCCAAATCGTATTACATGTCCAGCCCATCTGATTTTTGATGCCTTGGCAAACGAGACAGCCTCCCTGACTCTGGAGCTCCAGATTCCTTCTTTCACTTGAGTGAGGTGTGATATTCCAAGCAGAGCTCTTTCGATTCCTCTTTGGGAGACCTGAATAGCATTCTCATCCTGCTTTCGGAGGGGCCCAGGTCTCTGAGGCATATGTTAATGCAGGGAGAACGGTGGAGTTGAAGAGATGTGCCTGGAGCCGGAGGTTCTTTGTCATTTTAGCTATTTCTTCGATACTTTTGAAGGCATTCCATGCTGCTCTCTTCCTCCTATGCAGCTCATGTTTTAGGTCGTTCATCATGTTGACTTCTCGACCTAGGTACACATAACTGCTGCATTCAGAGATGTTTGTTTCATTAAGAGTGAATGGGGCCTCCGGAACTAGTTCATTTTTCATGAACATAGTTTTGCTGAGATTCAGCTGTAGACCTATCTTTCCACAATAAGAAAGTCTCCTTATTCAGTGGAAAGTCTTGCTGGGACTTCTTTACTTAGCACTGACTTTCCACTGAGCCTGGTGTTCTGAGTCACCACATGGAACTCCAAAGGGCACAGGGGAGAGAAGGAAGAGACAGTCTCCTTTGTGAGGGGTCATGTGGGAAGACAAGTGAGAGGGTGTTCAGCACCATCTTTAGGGAGTTACTGCATCCTTTATCTTATATCAACTTATGTCTCTTGCCTTGAACTTCCCCTCAAGCCCTTCCTGCTGCAGGGGACTGGCTTGAACATTTCTTTTTTAAAGTGCAAGGCCAATGGGCCTGGCACCCAGCTCTGGGTAGTAGACCCTAGTGTCTGTTGTGCGGACCTCCGTTTCTCCTCTCCTCTTAAGAAAGGAAACCATCCACATATTGGCATCTAGTCTGTGACTGAAAAAAAATTTCAGGATCATACAATAAAGGAAGGTACCCCTTCCAAAAAAATGGTACTAAAAATATTGGAACACCAGGAAGAAAGAAGGAAGGAAGGAAGGAAGGAAGGAAGGAAGGAAGGAAAGAATGAAAGAAAGGTAGAAAGGAAGGAGGAAAGAAAATGGAGAAAAAAGAAATGATCTCTAACTCTATTCACAATAATTAAAATGGGTCAAAGAATTAGACATTAGACCTGAAATCACAATAAAACACATTGAAGAGAGCATAATTTAGGCGCCCCAGAACCTGACTATCAGAGAAGTATTCAAAGATGGAATGCCACCAGCGAGAAAAACAAAAAGCAAGTTTAAACAAATGGGGTGACAAAAATTAAATAGCTTTTGCCCAACAAAAGATATTATAGGAAAAAACAGAAAGATAGTTCAGCAATTGGGAGAAGATATTTGCGCATCTTACATCTGAAATCTTAAGCATATAAGGTATTAGCACGATGGCACAATAAAAACCAAGCAATATAATTTTTAAAAATGGGCAAAACCCAGAAAACTCTCCAAAGAAGGCATGCAGGTGGTTCACAGATACACATATCCACCTCCCCAAAATTTTTACCATCACTGATTATTAGGCAAATGCAAATCAAAACCTTAAGCAGATTTTTTTTTTGCATCTCACACCAGTGAGAATGACTTGCATCAAAAAGACTAGGAACAAGTATTGATGAGGATGTGTATAGGTAGTTTCATTGGAAATGTAAATTAGTGCAGCCTTTATGGAAAATGGTATGAAGATTCCTTTGGAGAGCCAGAGAGATAGTTTGCTCCTTGACACCACATGTAGTCCCCTGAACCACACCAGAAGTGATCTGTGAGTGCAGAGCCATGAGTGATCCCCTAGAACAGAGCCAGGAGTAAGTCCTAAGCACCGCTAGTGTGGTTCAAAACTCAAAAAGGAAAAGGAAAAAGAGCGTTTCATATAATCTAGCAGCACTATTCCTAACTACTTATTCAAGAACATAAAATCACTAATTTGGAGGCCAGGGATAGTCCCGAAGTTAGGGCACATGCACACCCTGCCCAGGTTGGTTCTCTGGCATGATGTGGCCTTTCCAGCCATCAGTAGCCCTGGGCACCTGAGCACTTCCGTGGTGACCCTGGTGTTTCCTAACACTGCAGCACCACTTCTTTATGCCTAAACATTGTACTGCTGGTCCAGTTGGCCAAGAGCAGCTGGACAAGCTCTCCAAGCTCTCTGAACACACTTGGGAGGCCCTTCATATAACCACTAACACTAATTTGAAAGGATATTTTTTGTTTCCCATTATAGAAATAGTTTTTTTATTACTTGTTTTATTTTTTTTTAATTTTTAATTATACCACCGTGAGACATGCAATTACAAAGGTGTTCACAATTGGTTCTTGGTAATACAGTATTCCAGCATCCATCCCTCCACCAGTGCCCCATTTCCACCACCAATGTACCCCCACCCCCTCCCACCCACCCCCCAGGCTGCCTCAACAGCAGATAGCCCTGTTTCCTCTCTTTCTCTCTCTGTCTCTCTCTGTCTCTGCATCTCTCTCCCTCTTCTTTTTACACATTGTGGCTAGCCCTGCAGATATTTAGAGTTTATCACTTAAGTCTCTTTGTATATATTCAATGGTGAATTTTAATCTGCCATTACCATTTCCCACATTTAGTAAAACACTGGTATCTATTTATCTCCTATTAATGAATGCTGTCATTCTATATCTGTCCTTTTCCTTCTGACTAATTTCACTCAGCATGATAGTCTCCATGTCCATCCATTTGCAGGTAAATTTCATAATTTCATCTTTTCTGAAAGCTGCATAGTATTCCATAGTGTAGATGAACCACAGTTTCTTTAGCCAGTCCTCTGTTCTCGGGCATTTAGGTTGTTTCCAGATTCTAGCTATAGTGAATAGCGCAGAGATGAATAAAGAAGTACAGATAGTGTTTCTGATTGAAAGGATATTTTCACTCCTTGTCCTTAGTACCATCATTCACTACAGTCATAAATGTCCAGTGGCAGATAGATGACTGCAAGGATGCTGTGATTGATATAGTCCATGGAATACAAATCTGACATTTAAAATGAGGAAATTGTGCTCTTTGTGATCAAAGAGCTAAATGAGATAAGTATGCAAGCTAAAGACAATAACTGAAAAAATTGCACTCAGATGTGGGATATAAATAGGGAGAATAAACAAACTCGCGAAAGTTGAAACTAACTATTAGACTTGGTAAAAACTGGTGGGTAGAGGGGAAGGTGAGGGTGGGGTGGGCATGAAGGAGCAGCGTATTATTTTGGTGCTGGAATGACACAGGGGACTTGGTATAGGTAAGAGTGGTATGTGCTATTCACATATGAAGGTGAAAAGCAAAAGCCCTGAAATAATATAACATGACTTATATATTATATAAATATAATTTATTTTGAGAAATTATATAATATTATATAATTTACATTACATAGATTTTATATAATATAATTTATATGATATTATATAACTATATATTATATAGATATTATATAATACATTATATTATATATAACTTATAGATACAAAGCAAAAAGAGATCAATGAAATAACAATAGCAACAAAGCAAGTCAATAATTATTGATCAAATGTCAATACTTGGGAGTGTTGTCACAGAGATTTAAAAAAATTATTTTTAAAGTATTTAATGAGCCCTTTCTACTTGTGAGCTCAGACCCACCCAGGCTGACATATGCATGAATAATTATCATTGAAACCCCCACAGTGACTGTTATGATCAGATGGAAATCATTCACTCTTTGAATACAGCATGTCATTTAACCAGGGTTATCAGGTCAACAAAGGGCAGAAATGAGCTTAAACTTGAACTTCTTAGACTCCAATTGCATATAGTAAGCTCCATCACAATCCTCCTCCTCTCTTTGCTATGAGTAAGGCAAGTCAGCAACGAAGGAACAATAGTGGGCAAAGGTGCTAAAATTTGCTTTGGTCTACTTGGTTGAGATGAACCGTGGAGCAACCTTGCACACCCAGAGATAAATTGGCATGCACATGAAATGATTTTGCAAGAAAAAGTGTGTCTGTATGTTTGGGGAAGGGTTTTGTTTTGGAGTTTCTGGAAGCTATTAACAGGAGCGCTAAGCTTTGATTCCCTGGGAGGTGCATCTGTTAAGAGGAGGTGGGTTCTGCATCCAGAAAATCTCACAGAGAGTGAGTGGGAAGCGTAGCAGGTAAATCTCTCTCCGGGAGTGAACTCTGGGGACAGCTATTACAGGTTCAGGATGTCCGCTCTGCAAAAGTAAAGCTCCTGATTACTTTCAAGTGCCTTCTTTATTTCCCTCAGATTTTTAGGATCCAGGTTTGCATTTTTACGGCAGAAAGAAAAAAAGAAGGAAAAGATTCCAGCCCTTCTCTTGCACTTCTTCCCAGAAGTCACCCAAATGTCACTTCTGTTTATGTCCCTTAGGCCAGACAGAGTCACAGGTTGAAAGGCAGACTTCGGCTAGCTGGCTAACAACTGGGGCTTCTCCTAGAGAAAAGGGCAACCAGTTTTATCCAATCGATGGGATTTGTTGAGGGCTTTTATAATCTCTTGAGAAATAGATCACTCCACCAGAGAGGACTATAAAGCACCTTTCTCCTAAGCACGTGTTCTCTTTAACACTGAGCTACCCAGAGTTTGTCTTTTTACCACAGTGTTTGGTACATGTCATTGGAGTCACATTCAGAAGCATTAACCCAGTGCTCTAGTTTATAAAATAGGAGAAATCTGCTTATCACCCTTTGAGATAAAGCTTGTTGATGGCATTTGCTGTCTTGCCCTGGCCATGTAGTCAAGTGTGACACATTGCCACAGGCCAAGGACAGCTTGTTCCAACCCCTGCTGCTGAGCAGTAAGAAATAGCACAACTTCTTAATATTGAATCATAGGCAAACCTACACCCATGAAATGGAAACTAAATGTATGATGCTAGATGTTATGATCACTAATCTTCGCATGATAAGCAGCGTTTGAGCAAAACTTCTCCACATTTTCCTTCCAGGACAAATGATGCAGAGATTGAGTATGTTCATTTATGTATTTATCGTTATTATTTTAACATTATTTGGGTTTGGAGCCACACCTGGAGTGCTTAGGGGCTAGTTTCAGTGTTGTGCTGGAGGTTTCTCTCTGGTGGTGTTTGGGGGACCATGAAGTTCTGGGGATTGAGCCCAGGGTTCTGACATGCAAAGCTGAGCTCCAACATTTGCTCTACCTCCTTGACCCTAAGTATATCTATTAAATGAGTTTGTCTGATATATTTTATGTGTTTGGTTTCCCTCTATATTGGGGGCAGGGATTGGGAGGTAGCAAAGAGGCTGTTATTGTGCCTGGGACTGGAAGACAGAGTGGGAGGAAGGGGGTGAGATGTGAGGGAAAAAGGAGAGAAACAATGTGCTTGTCGGCTTATATGAGATCTGAGAAGGCAAAAGGGCCTTCTGAGATCACAAAAGTTCCAGGCCCAGTTTTCAAAGCAGGTGGGCTGAGGGGCTTGTCAGCGACAAGAGCAGGTTGTTTCACCTGGGCAGATGGGAAAGCAGGTCTTGGAGGCTGTGCTCCGGCTTCTCTGCCCTCGCTAGGACTTGGGGGCACAGGTCTGGGGGCCACGGCCAGCTGGTTCCCTGTCTGCAAGGCCTGCCTCATGTCTGGGGAATTACTCCAGCCTTTAAATGGTGCTTCTCAGAAGCATATTTGAGGGCCTGAACTTCAAGACAACCTGAGATGCTCTGCTCAGGCTTAGCTTCTGGCTCCTATAGGCAGTGGCTGCCTTTCCTAAGCAGAGTGGCTGTGAGCCTTTGGGTGTCATGGTGGGGCTACAGGGGTCCTGGCAGCAAGGGTTCAGCCAGGGGGGACTTTTGTAAGACTTCAGGATGCCTGTCAGGAGCAAGTGCCGCAGAGACTGGGCGGAGAGAACAATGAAGGCAGAAGCCCCAGGCGAGCAGACATAGCCCTCACCTCCAGCCTTTCCTCCTTCCCAAGACAGAAGCAAACTGCCCAAGTATGTTTTCTTGGTCGCTCATAAAAGCAATCCTGGGCCACACTGAGCAAAGTTGCCACAGGCTATGGCCCAAGCTCAGGGCTGGTTCAGCAGGAACCCTCTGTTCTCTGGGAACCAGCTTGTATGCCAAGAAGGAGCAAAGGCCCGCACCGGCTGCACCGGCTCTGGAGAACAGTCTAGCCCCAACCCCCACTGCCCCCTCCCCAGCTTCCCACAGCAGAATCATGTGTGAATTTGTGTGTGTTTCACAGAACAAACTCCTTCCCATTCCTAGTGGCAGGAGTCCAGGGTGCTGAGTGGGAGGCGAGACGTCCCCCAAATGGGCTGCAGAAAGGGGACAGTTCCGGGGCTTCTTTAGAGCAAAGTAGCCCAGCACTTCCCCAAAGACTTGAGAAAGCCGGAGTACCCCCAATACTCAGAGGTGCTCACATATCCCGAGATGCCATTAACTCTGGGGTTTGCCCACAGAGCTCTATTCATATCCTGCCCAGGAAGCCAGCTGGAAGCCAGTCCAGGAAGACGAATTTGTGAGGATGGAGGGTGGAGCATTAGAACCTGAGCAGTCAGGTTGGAGAATGTCATCTCTCTTCTTCATAGCCTGTATGTGGGGCGTCTGGGGAAGGCATTGGGAGATGCAAAATCGGTTGAGGCTGTTCCCTGAAAGCCATGGTGAGATCATCATCAAGGCCACGAGAGATAAGGCACGAGCTTGTGTGGGTGAGTCCATGACTTCACCTTAGCCTTTTCCGCTTGCCCGTGGCGTTGGACAGAACACGGGCTGACCATGCAACTTGACTGTTGGTTCACGGGGCGCATTCTGCAAGACTTCTCAGCAGAGAATTCAGTGTTCATAAAGACAAGCATCTCACACAATGTTCTTTTAGCTTTGTAGAGCCCTGAGGCCTCCTTCTTGGCGGCACCGTCATGTCAGGCTGTTTTTCAAGGTGCACAGGAGGCTGCTGGGCTCATCCCTACACCGACAGATTCTGCAGCTGTGCGTGGTTCCTGTGTTCTGTGTGTTAGTGGATATTTGCTTTGATTTATCTCAGTCGGCCTTAGGCAGGATGAAGTCAGCTAGGGCACACATCCGGGGATTCTCTCTGAGCAGGACAGGCTCTAAGGCTCTGATCTAAGCACTTCTTTCTCCTCAGCTGAAGCAGACTAGGGCCTGGCTTGAATGGGAAATTTGCATATTGCTTGTCTTTGCCTCCCAGCTTTCCAAAGGCTCCAGAGTTCTATCCTTCTCCCTCACTCCCTCTCTGGTCTTCCTTCCTCTCTCTTCCATAGTGTCTGTTGAGTTGCTGAATCTAGGAGCCAGAAGTCCTAGAAAGGTATGGAGAAGCAAACAGCGCATCACCCACAGACTGGTAGATGCTGAAGGAAGCTTGGGAACATGTAGGAGAAATATCTGCACCAACCTTGTACATGGGGAAAGATTCCTTACTGAAGGTCAAGTTCCAGCAGGGGAGGTATTAGGGGGCTCTCAAGGTAATAACAGCCTGGGAGCTCTGGGGTCCTGACCCTAAGGAGATTAGACTGAGAGAGGAGTGGCCAAACTGTGAGGGCTACATGTCAGACCATGCTGAGGCCCCTTGGCCTTAGGACTTTATTTTTGTGAATTGATTCATTTGTTGGTTTGGGTGTCATACCTGGCAGTGCTCTTGGTTGGTTGCTCAGGGGGACGCTCCTGGCAGTGTTCAGGGTGATGTAGTGCCAGGCATCAAACCCAGGGCATCCGGACACAAACAAAACACATTTTTGGAGAGACAGGTCTTGTTTGGAGTGGCTCTGACTGTCAGGGGAGCCTCAAGTGGAAACTGAAGAGGAGTTTTCTGGAATGCCTCCCAGTCTGGGTCCCATTAGCTGCTCTCTTGCTGACCACCTGTCTTCCACCTCACGGGGATAAAGGGGATAAAGCTCACAGATATCCTGTACTGCCTCACCATGGTCTGGGAGACCGAAAGTAATTTGGAGGCTTCTCTTTGTCACATCTTGAGTTATTTGACGTCAAGGATCAAGTTTGTCCATCTTTATAGTCCCAGCACTTAGCATATTGCGAGACCCAGAGCAGATTTTTTAAATTGACCAGAGGGTGAGACGCAAAGTACAATGAAGTTATAAATTTTATCTAGTCATGTATCAAGAAGAGTTCAGCCACCACAAAACCAAGGGTCTCAGGATGAGATGCTTCCCTATTTTAGCTCTTAAATGCAGACACTAAGAGGCCAAAGGCATGACAATAAAGCAAAGCACACACCTCGCCTCTGTGGGGGTCCTGAGTTCCACCCCCTGAACTGAAAATAAAATAAATAAAATGAAATGTAAGCATTCTGCTTGTGAAGGAGAACTCTGCGTGTATCACTCCATCCCTTTTTATGACCACCATAAATGGTCCATCACTGAGTGTTGCTGGAATGAAAAGAATTTTCACCAGATTTAAGTTTTCACTTTAAGTAAAGTGAATTTAATGGTAAATTGTTGTTTATAGTGGAAAAGAGGGATTTTTCGCCAAGAAATCACAGCTGACAGCAACCAAGTCAGTGAGGAGAGATTCGAAACTGAATATAGAATAATTCTTCTATATGATAATAAACAATTATATACAATAATTCTTATATATAATTATTCTATATAATAAAATTCTAGAATAATTCTTTCCTATGAAAACAGGGAAGCCTGATTTTTTGGTGGCAGGTGTTTGTGTGCATGTATGTGTGTACATGCATGTGTGTGTGTGTGTGTGTGTGTCCCACTCTCATTGGAGAAGGGCAGTGGTGGAATGCAATGGCAACCCTAATAGCAAATAATGGTTTATGAACTATTCAATCCTAATAGCTCATGGATTAATCAAACAATTAGACAAAGATGCATGCACTGAATTCTAGAGTTGGCAACAGACAACCCCCTCTCATGGCTTCCTCCTAGAATTTTAGGTTCTATGTGAGGGTTCCAGAGGAAACTCAAGTGCAAGTTATGTAAATATGTCTTTTTGTATGCTCTCCTTGCTTCCCAGCTTCTCCTCATGATCAACATAGAAAAAACATTAATGGTTCAGGTTCATTGCTCTGTAGGCAGGTCACAACTGGAGAGCAGAAAGTCCTCTGGCTTCCTGAAAGTTGAGAACTTGCTAAAGATTACTGGTTGCTCCTTAGACTGCAGTCACAACTGCAGGTTGTGTGAAAAACGGTTCTCAGCTGCCTGGAAGAAATGGTCATATCTGGGGCACTTATTTCTGGCCCAGAGAAAATGAAGAATATTGGTCAGTCCGAGAACCAGGTTTTATCCTATTCCTTTTCAAAGTCAGTTGTAGGGCCTGGAGTTGACCATTGCAACAAATGGGACAGAACTTCTTCCAAATGCCCTAAAAGATAAAACCAACAAAAAGATACAACCAACAAAACAATTTTACTGAAGATGCATTTGAAACCCAGTTTACAACTGGTAATATGTCAGTAAGTTGATCTCAGAATCACTTGTATCGCTTGTATCACTCGTCTTCCCATTTCATCTATTTGCTCAAGTGGGCACCAGTAACATCTCCATATGTCCTTGTTGCGTGCTAGTGTAGCCCAAGGGTATCTGCTCGCTGAAGGAACACAAGAGCCTCAAACCATTTGTTCAGGTCATGGGAATGAGGTCTATAATTGTTACTGTTTTGGCATATCAAATATGACACGGGTAGCTTCCCAGACTCTACTGTGCAGGTGGGATACTCTCATTATAGTAGGTAGGGTCTCAGTTTGTGCATTTACTGATTAACCGCAATGGGGAGAGATGGGCTTTTCTTTTGGGAGGAGCTCAGAAATCTTAGGTAAATATCTTGTTGAGTTCTTACCAGGATTGATGAGTGTTGGACATTTTACACAATGCATTGCTGAGCTCTGTGGGTTAGAAATAGTGAGAGACACATTTTTCTGAAAGAAAGAGATACAAAGTTGTACTTTAAGAAAATCTTGGAATTAGAGTGGGTGCCAGCAATGGACTGAATGTTCGCTTCCTCCATTGATCCTGTTCAAAATCTAATTCCAGAATGATGTATTTAGAGGGGATTTGGGGGGTGTGATTTCATCATAGGGATAAAGACCTCATAAATGGGACTAGAGTCTCAGTGAAAGTGAGATCAGAGAGTTTTCCACTATGGTAAGACACAGTAGAAATCAGCTGTTGCCACCTGGAAGCAAGCTGTCACCAGGTCCCAATTACGTGAATGCCCTTAATCCCAGTGGCAGCCTCTACAATAAGGAGGCATTACATGCATTGCTTAGATGTCACCCCGTTGGTGGGATCAGTGGTGGCAGCGTAGGTGGCACAGGACAGTCTCATTTTTTGGTCTCTGCGGCCGATGAACATGGGCTTTGCAAAGACCTGGCATATGTTTTTCCTTTTTTCTCCTTTGTTATTGATTACCATCACTTTGCAAATTTATTGGATTTCTGGCATATAGTTGAACTCCTCTATTTGGGCTTAGAACTCCTTGTGTCACCAACAAGATTTCAGTATCATTCTGGAAGGATTCTAGTGTCATTCTGGAGGTCCAGAGACCTCTTCCCAGTTCTCCCAACTTTCCACTCCCTGAGACCTCTAGAAACTATCATAAATTTCTCTGAACTGGGAATGAGTTGGTTTTCTGCCAGTTTATTTTCTTTAGTTATTGATAATCCACATATGAATGGTACTGTCTGGTAATTGTTGATATTCTTATTTATTTTACTTAGCATGATCACCTTAAGTTGAATATGTTCTGTTCCCAAAGCCACAATTTTATTTATTATTTTTTAAATGTGTTGCTCACTAACTATGCCATTGTTTCTTTATTCAATGGCTTATTTGATACTGATGGGTCTTTAGCTTTAATTTTCTATATTGAATATTGAGAACATAGGAGCAAGTATATTTTCAAATTAATGTTTTCATATTCTTTGAATAAATTCCTATGCATGGTATCACTGTATAAATGGCATTTCAGCTTTGAATTTTTAAAATCAGTTTTCATCTTTTACAGAATCTTTATGCTAGTTTCAGAGAGGCTGCTCTAATGCGCATCCCAACAATAAGGAACCAGGGACACTTTTCTCCACCTCCTCTTCAACATTTATTATTTCCTAGTCTTTTTTTCCCATAGAGGTTAGTCTCACAGGTTATAGCTCCTTGTGATTTTAATGCTCCTTTTCCTCATCTAATTTGGCTTTTCCCCTCCATGTAGAGAGTTGACTTCAGAGAGAAATGGAGCCCTCTGTGAGGAGACTGTGAGTGCAAGATGCTTATGAACACTTGGGTAACCTTGAGCTGGAAGTAATTCAAGCAGATTTAGACAGTGAGCTGTTGGGTGTGCTTTCAGGTCTTAACCCTCTTTTGAGTTTGTCTAGACACTTTGAGATTTGGGCAATTAAACATCAGAATGAGGATGACAGACTAGAGACCCCATAAAAAGTCAGAAATGAGAAAGTCAATGCGCGTCAAAGGGATAGCAAGAGTCAAGCATTTCAATGCTGTCTATAGCTCCCGATTTAATGAAATCTGTAAAATATGGAAACTGCCATCAACTATTAGGGTCTGAGGCAGCAGAGGTTCTAAAACCCTGCTTAGAACTAGTCAAACAAGTGCCTATTTCAATTCCAATGAAAGGAAGTGAAGTAAAACCAGCTGTATTTCAAGTATTAGAGAACCACAGCACAGAAGGAACGATTCCATCGAAATAGAAATACTGTTGAGCAGCCCTGGTCTCAACTAAAGCAGGTTGGCAAACCATGCCCCCTGGGACAAATCCAGCTACCATCCGTTTTGTACAGCCCATGAGATAAAATGGCTTTGTTTGTTATAAATAGGGACCCTCCTCGAAGAGCTTGGAAGATAGAGCCTTTCTACACAATGCTTGGTTGGGAGGGGCAGGTCTGACTGTTCAGTGCTTCAAATATGGCAATGTTGGGGGCCACCGGGTCATACCTACAGTTCAGGGGCAAGCAGGGCTATACCGGGTAGTGTCTGGGGATCCAATATGAGACTGATCGTGCCACTTCACAACTTGAGCAATCTCCCTAGTCCCAAGAATGATTTTATGCTTTGAAATGGTTGGAAAACACTGAAAGTTTTTATTCCCCTTGTAATAATACATATTTCCAAAATCCTTTGCTTTTGCCTCTCAGTCCTGGACCTATTCCGCAAAGGTTTGTTGACCTCTGATCTAAAGTGTGGGGGTGGGAACTGACTCTGAGAGAGGAGGTGACTTGGCATAGAAGGGAAACCTGTACCCTGGCTCCTCTGGAGTTGGTGTCCTGCTGAGATCTGACTTGTTCGCACTGAGGCACTCGCTGGTCAGTCTACCTGCAGTTTGCAAACAGGATCCAGATGATCAATGTGAGTGAGAAAGTGAGGAGTCAGCCTTGAGAGGGCCTACTGGTGAAAGGGGAAAGGACTTTAATTGAAACACATGAGCTTCAGTTCTTCACATGAACTTTACGACACAGACGGATGACGGAGGAAAAGATCACTGTCCTCTTGTTAGACTCCTGTCAGACCAGCCAGCCAGTAAGGGACTAGAATGAAAATTTACTTGTCCTATACATTGCATTATATCAGTGATATGAATTAAAAGCTTTGGTTTTCAAGTATAAACATTTCACATAACTTTCATAAACATTTCAAATAACTGCATTTCTGCCTTCATTTAAACAATATTAAAATTCACCTTCCCTGAAAAATCTCTCCAAAACTTTGATATAGAAGATGAACTGCTTTTACAAAGATGTGGTTGAAGATCAAAGTTGCCGAAGAGCTGGGTTACAGGAAAGAGCATTGATACAACTGACTGTTCATCCTCATTGGTTGTAGGTCCACCTCTGTACTCACCTACTGGAAATTATTTACTGACCAAACTCAACTGGTCATTGTGATGCTTTCTAGGCATTTACAGACATGTGCCCAGGGCAAAACTTTGTCAATGACATGCAGATTTACCCAACTAGCTTGAGCAAGGAGACACTGTCTTCTGGTCTCAGCTCTGGTTCTGTTAACTAACTTTTTATGGCCCCTTTAATGTCACATTTTTCATATTTTTGAGTTTTCTGGCTGGTAATTTGACTATTTAAAATGGCTCTTAAGCATAGTGCTAAGGGACTGTCAAATGCCTCTAAAGTCAAAGGCTGTGATGTGTCTCTATCACAGAGAATCAAATAGAGAATCTCTATTTGGTCAATGAATTTCAGTGCTTTGGTGTGAGTTCAAACTCAATCAACCTACAACAGATATTCATGGCAGTATCATTAAACATGCACACACCTAAAAAATGAGGCAATGTATACATCAATAGAAATGTGACTGGAAACTCACAGGAACTAAGCCCTAAATTTTCCCTAGGAGCAATGACCACAGGAAGATGTTGTGGAACTTGATGAGTGTGAATTTGAGACAGAATTATATTTGTGGCACACATGTTTTTGCTTGCCTTTCTCTGTACTTCTAACTGGAAAACTCAACTGAACTAGACTTTGGAACTATCTTGTATTTTAGTTGAAGGTAGTTTAATAGTTGCTCTCGTAAGACCAGCACAGTGTCCTCTTCCCAGAGGTGGCTGTGACTCATTTGTCTAAGTGACAGGATTTCCTGACTGTTGTAATTGAGCTCTCACAGTCACTTTGTTATCCCTTCCCATAAAAGTATCTTATTCTCTCTATGTACTAACCAGGGGTTAAAATGAAACTAGTAGGAATAATTTAATTCACAGGTAGGTAAAATAGGTTGCTCTTGACGGAAAACCAGATAGGTTTGGTGTATTTTGTGGACCTTAGCATCTCCTTCTGGCATTCACACAGTGTAACCACAGAAGAGTGTAGTCATCACTGAATTGGGTGGATTAGTTTGTGTGAATATTTTATTGATTCTCAGATCAGGCAAGATCTAAAGAGAGACTGTCAAGGGAAGGGACTTACTAAGGTAACCTGTCTATGGATGGTTAGGCATTCTCATTCAGAGGAAGGCATCTACTGGGCTGTCCCTTAGACTTCAACAGACCTTGGGCTAAGGCTTGAGGATATATGCAGAGAGGTCATCATCATCATCATCATCATCATCATCATCATCATCATCGTCATCATCATTTTTAAAGTGAGGTTGGGGCTCCTGGAGGTGGCAGCAGGCACAGGGTTATGTTATGAGCTATTTGGATCACAGACGAGCAGCAAAACTTCAACACTTCTATCATTTTCAAAGTATTCTTGGAGTCTGTGTTGTCATTGTTCAACTGTGCCGGTATCATAGATGCCTTCTAACCATGCACTGTGTCTCCAAAGACTATGAATTAGCATCAGGCTTTCCTCAAACCTGGGGATGCACTTATGGGGAGCTATACCTGGAAGTGAGTGGTGTGTGTGTGTGTGTGTGTGTGTGTGTGTGTGTAAAAGAGAGAAACTATGCATGCTTGCATGAGATTGTGGTTAAAAGTGCATGCAAATCCCAATGCTTCTCACCTATCCTAACAGATTTCTAGCCTAAGCCCTGAAAGCCCATGCTGACCTCCCCATCTGTCATGGCAGAAGGCATAGATAGTCACACAGTCACCATGTCAAGCTCATCCAACAGACTTCCTGGACTCCTTTGTATACACCCATATCAATAGAGTCATTGTCTTATCAGTTACCCAGACCAAAAAACTAAAGTTCTTTGAAATGTGTCCCTCTCATTCTTCAGCTCTAATAGGGTAATCAACTACCGCAATGTCTCCAGAGCCTGCAGCCCTTCTAAGCCATGTCAGGATCATGTCTGCTTACAGATCTCTACTTCCCATTTCTAAACCCTTGGTACAGATTCTCCCTTAGAGCTGCTTCTTCTCATCAAAACAGTTCTATTAAGCCTCTTCTCTCTCTCTCTCTCTCTCACACACACACACACAGTCCTTTCACATGAAGGTTCTGCTCCTTTGTATAGTCTACGAGGCTCCATTGGATATGGTCCCCGAGTCTCAGCTCTGCTCCCCTCCTTAGAACATGGCTTGTTAGGGTAAATTTCAGGGATGATGGTCAAAGCAGGTAATAACTCATCCACTTGAGCAATTAGACCAGAAGCTATGAGACCAGAAGCTATGGAGAAAAAGTTTCCTTCCCAACTTTCATGAGTGCATACTCCACGCCTAGTATGCTGATCACTCCTTCTTTGGCTCATGGCCATGCAAGTGGAGACAGACACTCAGTTTTCACCATGTAGTTATTAAACAAACACTGAAGAATCACCTAGTTTGTTTAGACCATGCATAAATCATAAGAACTTAAAAAGTATAGATGACAGTAGTTCTGCATGGTGCATATAGCTGATTTATGTGCATTGATTTTCTTCTGTGCTCCTAAGACTATGAGCTCCATATAGAGTGTGGCTAGATATTTCATCCTGGCAGTTTTGGTACCTGCCTATTGTTTGGCATAGAACATACTTTATGTCTGTTTCGTGAGGGCATCTGGCTCAAGCCTCTGAGTCTGTGCTCAAGGTTCAGGGTGAGGAGGTGTCCACTAGCTGGTCATTGAAAAGGCTCTTTAGGGAGAGGAGTTAGATAAAGATGCTTCCAGGGAAAGGTCTAACCTAGAAAAATAATTTATTCGTCTTATCTGGTCTCAACTCAACTTTTTTTTTTATCATTTAGTTCTTTTTTGAATGGAATAATGTCACCCACTTGCTGGTTTTATATAGCTCCTATTGAAGCAGAGTGCCACAGAAATGGTGCCTATTAATTAAAACCCAGAATGTGGGCAGTTTTTGATCTGCTAATTAGAACTCTTACCAATCAGATTGCATTAACAATTTTAAATCTTTCTCTCCTCCCTAAATCTAGAACTTTGCTTAACCAGAAGAATGACTTAAAAAGAAATGATTGACAAGAACCATTGCACCTAGTTTTAAAAAATCATTCCATGCACTTCTGTGAAATCCTAGGGCCCGATAGCTTCCTGGTACACTGAAAGTTATTAGAGAACTCAAGTTTTGAGCTGGGGGAGAGGCACAGGTGACCTGGCTGCCCCCGCTCCCTGATGCACTCAGGTCTTCTCTGTTAGCTGATAGCACAACTGGTAGAGCAGGGCTCCCCAAAAACTTCCTAGGTCAGGTGGGTGAAGAAGAGAATGTTGGAGCCATTTCGTGGAGCCACTGATGTGGCCTTTGAGTTTCAGTTCACCCTTCGCAAGGGCCACAGGCTGTCGTGACTCAGGGCATTCTGTGGGGGAAAGGGCAGAAGAGTCAATGGCTTAGGGGCTGCTCTGTCTGCTCTACCTTCTTGCAGGGCCTGGGTGCTCTGCCTTTCCCAGCACTGCTGAGGCTTGCGTAAGATGTGGCTTTCTGGGAGTGAAGCCAAGGAGCTCAGACAGGGCACCCTATTCAGCCCCCAACTGCATCCTGCATTGCTGCCCAGCAGGGGTCCCCTCTCGACTGGAATCAGAGTTCATAGGGGCCCTCAAGGTGGGCAAGGGTCAAGGACAACAAGTGCCCCATTGTATCGTGTGTGGGTCCTATAGATGAGCGGTGAGCTGGGAGGTGGTGGGGAGCTGTTGGGGCCCAGCTGGTCTGGAGGTTTGACTGTGCGGGGACAGAAGCCATGTGGTGTGCATGTGCTGGGCCACGTTGGGTCCGTTGGCTGGCAATGTGCTTTGAGTTTGGTTTCCTTTGCTTTTCAGAAGGTGGCTGATTCATGCAAAAATGCTTTAACGATGCCTGTGAAGCCAGGAGCAGCAAGCCATCAGACAGCCTTTGAAGTGCAGGGTCTTTTTGGAGGTTCCAAAAAAATAGTTCAAAGGTTTACTTTGGACACCACACCTCCAGCACATGTGAGTGTCAAGGCTGGGCTCCCCAGGCAGCTTGCAGCAGAAAACATTTTATGCTGGCTTCCTCCTTGCTCTGTTTTGTCTGGGGCTGAGCACAGATAGAGGCGAGTCTCTACTCCTGGTGGCAGAAAGGGCTGATAGCATGGAGCCAAACACAGTAATGACCCTTCTGGGGGCATCAGGGGGTGCATGAGGGCGGGGGCTCTGATGAAATTGGCTTGAGTGTCAGCTTGCTGTATGTCTGCTGGGGACTTTTCTGTACCCCAGAGCACCAGAAGAAAGAGACCAGCCACCAGACTTCCCATGCGGGTTCCACCAGTTTGCTCTGGTTTGCTAGGGTACTGGCAGTAATGCCTTCTGCCCTGTCTCTTCTCCAGGGGGGTGTAGGCTTTGGGGGACCTGTTCAGTGGGGACAAAGGGGGGTTGGTGGGGTGGGGGGGCAATGGCAGGAGAGGAGCATAAGAAGAAACAAGAGGTGTCAGAGACAAATGATGAGATCATTTACTCTGCTGCAGATGCTCAGCACTTCCTGCCTCCTTCTCTTCTGGAACTGGGGAGAAACTGACCCCTGGGTTACTGTTCATAAAGATTCTTCAGGCCACAGAGGTCCTATGTTCCTCTCTGCAGCTCTAGGCTCTGTGTTGTTCAGTTTTCCCACCTCTCTGCAATCCGCCCTAGAATTAGTTTCCTTGTTTTGTGCATCTAATCTCACAACCCGCCCCCTTCTTTCCTGTCACTTCAATTCTTATTTTCCTTTTAGAATAAACCTTTGAATTTTTATATTGTCTGCTTCCAATTGAGCTAATAGTGAAGGACTTGAGGTCAGGTGATTGGCGAGGCCCATTCATTTATCAGTGACTTTCCGAGACTTCCTGCTCTGTCAAATCATGTGGTCATGTGGGGATACTATCCCTCCATGAGTTTGCCTCATCGTGAGCTGTGCAGGACTTCTCAAAAGAAACAAATTCATGTTTCTCTGCATCACCTTTGGTTCTCTCCATTGCTAGTTGGAGCCAGCTCTCAAATTCACATTATCAATTAGAAACAGTCCTGGTTTTCAGCTGTGACATGTAAGCAGCTTATGGGTGTAATTTGTCCAAAGTAATCAATGGAAAGGCACTTTGTGTATATGCAGTTTATTTAATGCTCGTCGATATAGTGGACAGACATTATGCTCTCCATTAGACAGCAATGAAACCATTTGATTAATTTAAAAATCATCTCCAGAGTTCCTTGCCAGTGGAGTCTGATGAAAATGCATCTATATGCTGCCTCATTTCACCTGCCCTTCTCCTGTTCATTCATGCTGGCTTGCCTTTACTTTTTCTGGCTTTGGTGTCTTAGCATCTGGGTCCATCTGCATGGCCACTTCTCTTTGGCTCCTTGAATGCAGTCATTCAGATCGAGGCTTGGCAATGGCCAACACAATGCCAGGCTTGCTGTTTCATTGGCAGGAGAGAGGCCATGGGCAATGTCTTCATTAAGAGTGCATGATTTAAGGACAAAATAGACAATGTCCAGACCTTCTCCTGAGGACCTGAAATGTGACTCATTTTGGAGAGGCTGAGAAATTCAGAGTTGTACAACTGAAGGACTGAGGATATTGAGATGCACACAGGAACCATTGCACAGCTAGAACATTTGAAGTAGAGGAAAAATAGTATGAGGGAAGATGGAGTCTGATTATAACACCACAGAATCCAACTTAAATGCCTGGCCAGAAGAGTATTAGTGATGAAGAAAGAAGTGGGTTATACACTCATCTTTGGCTGTCACCTTTAAGAAGGTTCATCAAACCGAAATGCCGCTTGTTGGTGTTTCTCTATCCTTATGGTCTTTATAGCAGTTCACCAGCCTTCTTGGATGTCAGGCATGACCTCTGTATGTATTTCTAGTGCTGAGCAGAATGCTTTGAGCAGAGCATATGCTAAGAATTCCTAGCCAATCTGTAAAATGATTGCTAGAAACTTAAAAGACTCTTTCAAACAAAGGACTTGAGCAAATCATAGTATGTGATTAGATGTATGGCCTGCTAAGTCTTGTCTGAGGAAAACCTGAGCTTAGCATTTCTCAGGGCACAGAAAAATGGTTTAAGCAGAAATATCCCCCAATACAGAGACATTGCAGGGCTGAAATATCTTCACTTGTGTAAGAGTTCCTAGGTCAGCAGGCTAGGACTGGATACAAGGGAGAGAGCGCAGCTCCAGCCTCCAGGCAGGCAGCTTCCATGACCTCCAGGACATACAAACCCTCCTGCTCACATCACATTGGCTGCCACTCCATCACACCAAGTTGCAAGGAAAACTGGAAAATGTAATCTCTAGCTGAGGGACTTTTGGTCACATATAAGTAAGAGCTGTATTATTAAAACAAGGATGAATATTGGTGGAGAGGTAGCCTCTGACAGAGTTCTGAAAATGTTTCCCTAAGTGCCATTTCTTCCCTCCTTCCCTCCTTTCCTCGTGAGGCTTTCTTCTTTCCTAATAAAAGAGAATATGTGTTGTCTTTGGAAACAAATGAAATAGAGTTTCTGAAGGGTCCCCTATATTTTGTCATTAACAATGAACATGGGAGGATCTTTTATTGTTAATGAAAATATTGTTTCAGTAACAATGAACATGGAAGGATCTTTTGCATGTGATCAAGGGAAAACATAGTTTTGGCTATCTATATGCAGGCTAGGGACAAAACAAGAGAGCTTGGGAGCAAGACCCAGACCATTGCCTAAGAACATGCATTTTTTTCTGCAAAGAAACCAGTTTGGAGGACCAAGGGAAGTCACACAAAACAGGACATGGTGACAAAACTGATTAAAACATTGGGGCTAGAGCGATAGTACAGCAGATAGGGCACACACAGGTACAGCACTCCTTACACATGGCTGACCTTGGTTCTATCCCTAGCATCCCGTATAGTTCCCTGAGCCTCACCAGGACTGATCACTAAACAAGAGCCAGGAGTAAGCCCCAAGCATTTCTGGGTGTGACCCAAAACCACAAACAACAACAAAACACATCTTAAACACTCGAACCATCAATCTCTAGTGCATTTTCTCAGAAGCATCCTTAGAAACATACACTATTTTCCCCACTTTATTTAAACACCCCCTCCTTTCTTCATTCCTTCTTTTCATTTCTTCTTTCCTTCCTCCCTCCTCCCATCCTTCCTCCCTTCATCTCTCCATCCACCCTTTCCATCCTCTCTCCACCTATGCCTCCTTCCTTTTCTTCTTTCCTTCTTCCCCTTCTTCTTTCCTTCTCTTTCTATCAGACATAAAGTGAGGCCTTATTACTTATCATGGTGTCTATTTTCCCCAGGCATCTTGAAAGTTGGAGTGGAATAAATGAAAATGAAATTGAAACATTTTAGTAAAGCCATAACCATTGGCCAACTGTGGCCCAGCAGCTCTTCCTCTGCTTATTCTGGGCCAAATCTATTCCTGGCTGCCTGGCTAGGCTCATATTGAATCAATTGTTGATGCCATATACTGGGTGAAAAGCAGCAGTGGCTGAATGCTATTGGCAAGCCACATGTCACCCCATGGGTGGTGATAGCCTGAAGCTCTACCCTAGACCTGAAGTCTCCTTGGAGGCTTATTAGTGGGGGGATAATGAAATTCTCTGAGGAGCAAAAGACAAACAGCTAGTAAAGACAAAAGTTTCTTGCCCCAGAGAACTGGAAGCAATCGTGTTTGGTTGTTGGGAAAACATGGCAAATGGGCCAGGCATTGTGCAACGTCTTCAGGCCCATGGACATTTGCCCAACTGTATTCAGGACCCCATCTTCTTGTTTTTTTTAGGGTAACATGCTGTTCATTTTTAAATTTAGGACAGGTACCATTTCAGATGTAAAGCGAAACTTTAAAATATCAAAAGCTTTCTTTTCTCCCCTCCCTTTTCCTTGTTGCCATTGTGATAACAGGGGGTCACAAACATTCCTGAATGTGGTGCTCACATAATTTTATTTTAGCTTTGGTCCTTGTTGGATGTTTCACCCCAGGTGGTAGTGCTTGTTTGTGCATGTATAAACACACACACACACACACACACACACACACACACCAGGCTGCAGGGTTCTTCAGGGACCACAACTGCTTTAGTTGTGGTGCTTTTATATACCTTGTTGTGGTATGGCTGGGAAATCATTTGGGGGATTCACAGACACCAGGTTTGCAGGCTTGTGCTCTGCACATACACAATTCCCGGAGGTGGAACTCGGGACCTTCCACTTCCGTCCAAATCAGGGACTCTAGATCACCAAGCATTCCCCCAGATGTGAAATGACTCTTTATTCAACTTACTCTTTATCCTGATACATATTGTAAATTGATTCGGCACTGATGAGCTACTTTTTTTGTGTCAGAATGAAAGCAGCTTTAGGTTTTGACTCGGAAGACATGAGAAGATTTCTGTTTGGGGAGCTTTCTGGGGGGGGGGTCACAGCATGGATCTCTGAAAGGAGAGCAATTGAGAGAGGTCGTGGGGATTGAATGTGATAGGTATGAAAGCATGTGATCATTTTCCAAGCACTGCACAGATGGGAGAGGTTATTATGACTGTGACTGTTAATGGTAGTTTACTTCTCAATAACTTCAAATGGCCTGATATCAACATGGGCACTTTGGAGCGCAACCACTAATTATATAAAACTACAACACTAATTACAATCATTGGATGAAGGCCATCAAATCTCTACCCGACACCTTTTCTAAAGTATGTGACATTGTCTCTAGATGCCTTCATGCTGTATTTTTTTTCTCAAGGCATAAGCCTTAAGCAGTTGTTCTGGTAATAATATACATTTTTTAGAACTAAAGAAAAACTGCCCAGTGATGGTGAAAATACCAAGGAGTATTCCTGGCTGGTAGCACCTGTCTATGACTTCATCCTTCCCCTCCCATGAGAGACCAATTTGTAATGGTCTTGGAAAAGAATGGCAAAGTCTGAAAATGGGCTATTGTGAGAGCCAGGCTGACTTGCACGGAGCAGTTGCCCACTGAAAGAAAAACCCATAATCCTTTGGGTTGCTTTCCTGACAGGAATTACTCCCTGGATAGAGCAGAATCTAACATCTTTTAGTCTATCCTGCATTTCAGCTGCGTGACCCTCTTAGTCAAAAGGCAGGCCAGCTCATACATTCCTCCTCACAGGATGCTGGGGTGCATGTATGCATGTGTGCAATGTGCGTGTTGAGTCTGTGTACATGTGCATGTGGGCATGCCTACATAAAGAATGCCTCTGTGTGTGTGCATGAATGCATTTAACAGTAGGCTTTGAGGCTGAAGATTATTTAAAACCACCCAATCTTGGTATAGACACTACCAGAAGCGAATACACCAGTGGCCCGAAAGACATGTTTAAAAACTGCTCTGTAGGAAGAGAGTCTTCACAGTCCACACCTTCTCAGTAGTAATATAGACCCAAACCACCACTCATTCATATTCTGCCAGGTGAGGGCTGTGTCCTGGAAGCTAGATAAGAACTCTCCCTGCCCCCTCAAGCACTATTTATTTCATAAGAAGACCCAGGTTGTTTCTAGAAGCAAGCTCACCCTGTAAGGTAAGACAAAGCCAACTTCGTGAGCTTATAAAATGGTCAGCCTTAGATGACAGTAATGATGAAGCAATATTGCTGTGAACTATAAATGTTCTAGAAATTATAAGCCTAGGCTTGTGGGTTTTGTGGGATGACTAAATAAAAGAATCATTCAAATTGCAGGCTCTGGACTTCGAGCCCATTCTACTTCTGTAGAATGCTGCAGACAGCAGTTTGGCAATTGACATTCAATTGATGGACTTCCCACGAGACCTACTGTGTCTTGAATTGCAAAATGGGGTGACGGGGGACACTGGAGACAGGAATAGATGTAATATCTAATCCAGCATGCACCAGCTCAGTTGCTGAGAAAGGAAGGGGGCACTGGAAGCTGGGTAGACACCATGGTGGATCCAATCTCAGGCTTTTACCATCCGGGTACCTGGTTACCAATCATTTGGTAAAACAAAGCCATCTGTAATCTTAGTTCTGAGAAAAACAACTCGAAGTGGGGAACTGACCCCGGGCAGACCAACTGGAAGTTGCACAGGGACTGTGATACTAACCTGGTTTCTTGTTCTCTGCTCCTGGGATTGACTGCACCGGCCTCAGCTGTCTCTTCCACTGGAATATGGTGAATAGCCTCTGGTGTTAGAGTGACCTCAGTCATGGTTTGTCATATGTTTGTCATGGTTTGTCATTTTCCATTTCAGCACCTTGTTCTTGAAAAATGCAAAGATTTGTGATAAAACACAGCATGGGGGGAAAGTTACCATCAGCCCAGGCTCACAATGCACATTTCCTAGTTGCCTTTTACCCACAAATATATTATCACTGTCATACCCACCCAGAGCACTAGAAGGAATCTTAAGACTGTTTCTGAGTCCATGTTCCTCCTCTTTTCCCTCTTTCCCTGCTCACTCCCTTTGCACCTCCTTTCCCCCTTTTCTCTTTTCCTCCATCTTTCCTTCTTTCCCTATTTTCCCCTTTCTCCTTCCTTCATTCCTTCCTTTGTTCCTTCGTTCTTTCCTTCATTCTTTAGTTCCTTCCTTCCTCCCTCCCTCCCTCCCTCCCCCTTCCTTCTTCTTCTTTCTTTCTTTCTTTCTTTCTTTCTTTCTTTCTTTCTTTCTTTCTTTCTTTCTTTCTTTCTTTCTTTCTTTCTTTCTTTCTTTCTTTCTTTCTTTCTTTCTTTCTTTCTTTCTTTCTTTCTTTCTTTCTTTCTTTCTTTCTTTCTTTCTTTCTTTCTTTCTCTCTCTTTATTTCTTTCTTTTCCCTCTTTTTTATATTTTATTATACCACCGTGAGATATACAAAGATGTTCATGCTTGGGTTTCGGTCTTATAGTGTTCCAGCACCCGTCCCTCCACCAGTGCCCATTTCCCATGACCAATGTCCCCAATTCTCTCCTCCCTCCCCTAGCCTGCCTCTATGTCAGGTTCTTTATCTCTTCTCTCTCTCTCTCTCTCTTCTTCTCTCTTCCTTCTCTTACAATACATATAGAGGTTATCATGTGTATCTTTTTGCCTATATTCAATGCTCAGTTTTAGGCTGGTATTATCACTTTCGACAATTATTAGCACACTGTTCTCTTCTCTGTCCTACCTAACCTCTGACTCGCACACTTTTTGCCTGACTTTGGTCTCATGATATATATGTTGCCAGTCTCTGTGGTGTGAGATGATATCTCATTGTTGTTTTGATTTGCATCTCGCTGATGATTAGTGATGATAAACATTTTTTCATATGCCTTTTGGCTATTCAAATTTCTTCCTTGTCGAAGTTTCTGTTCATTTCTTCTCCCCCATTTTCTGATGGCTGTTTTCTTGTAAAGTTCTAGCAGTGCCTGATATATCCTGGATATTAACCCCTTATCAGATGGGTATTGGTTGAATATTCTTTCCCATTCTGTGGACTGTCTTTGTATCTTGGTCACTGTTTCTTCTTTCCTTTTCTTCCTTTCCATGAAATAATGGACAGAAATATCATTTGTAGTATTTAGACAATATGCTGGTATGAGATGTAACCATGTAAATATACTTCATATAATTCATAAAATCCTCTTTTTGCCTGGAGTACCTTAGTTTCTAGGTGTGCCTCACTTAGTTTCTGTATTTGATGACTATGTTAAGGACATCCTCATTCAGCCGGTAAAAATTGTTTCACAATGGGGGGCTTCCATTGTGCTCTGTACTATCAGACTCAGTAGGGCTTATGGAGTGGGAATACACACTTTTTTTCTACATTCCACAAATTTCCATTCCAGCAAAAGATAAACTTGTCAATCGATCATCATTGCTGTAACCCTATTCTAGAAAACCATAACAGAGAATTCTGCTTGTGTAGAGAGAGTTGCTCAAATGGAAAAAAATTCTGATGATTTTACTTTCTGAAAACCCATTGTAGTTTAAAAATGAGAAGACTTGAGTCCTACTTCCCAGGACTCTTAAGAATGGAGGTAAGCGGTGAACCTTAGCAGGAGTTGACTTGACAGTACCCCCAGCAAGCAAGCTGGATCTTTGCAGACGAGAAGAACTTGAAAGCCAGTCATGTTATTGGGCTTCCATGGCCTGAGCTCAAGCTTTGGCTTCCTTCAAGTCCTTGCTGTCAAGTGCATTGGTGAGTAGAGACCTGGATATCTCCATGGTGGTTTTTCAGGGTACCAAGAGATACAAGTAAAATTTTAAAAAAAGAAATGAAAGTTCTATTTCAAGAGATTCTTTGAGAATGCCATCCCCAGTGTCTTTGTTACTTTGCTCTGTGAGAACTTCCTCCATCTCTTTTCTGACTTGATCACTCCAATGTAGAGGAATATTTAAGACTGGAAACAACAATATATTAGGCAATAGAAATGCTTGAAGAACTCATTTTTATACCTACTGCAATGTACTAATGACCTAAGGTTACATAAAACACAAAGTGTTTGAATTTCAGAAAGTTAGTGAAAATGCTTGGTGCCATTTTTTCATTGCTGTTCCAAGATCACATCTGTTTGGAACTGAACCGTAGCATGTGTGCTGGGGAACCTGTATGAAATTAACTTTTATAGCTGCCTTTACAAGCAGGATCTTTTATTGTCTACAACTTGGCTGGGTTTCAGGAAGTTCCAAAAATGATTTATTGTCATATGTGCCTATCTAATGGCGGCTGATGAAACTGATATATTATTGAACATATGCAGTTATTCTGGCTAGAGACAACAGGTCATCTAAGCCTTTTATCCAAAAGGATCAAAGAATTTACATTGTGGAAGAGGGGAAAAAGTTGAGTAAAGCAAAATAATTACTTGCAGGACCCTAACATTTGTTACCAATCCTTTAGTTCTTTTCTGTTTTGCCAACAGTAAAACTTCTTCAAATCTCAAATACATTCTTTAACTAAATACTTAAGGTACTACTTCCTAATATATTTTGGATCACATTCTTAGAATACCTGCAGTGAGTAATTTGTACAATGAACCATGATATGAAGAGTTGAATATCATGAATATAAATTTATTTCATGTTACATAATACAAGCCATAAACAAGGCTTCTCTCTTAGTACAAAGGGCCCCCTTTAACCCAGTCTCTTTTTCAGATGGTTGTAATAGGAATTTGGTAAAATGGCTAATGATAAAAATGGAATATCTGTTTACTAATTGAAAAACTCAAGACAACACTTTTTTTTGAACTGAGGAATGAAAACTGTGCATGAAAGTCAGTACCACTAGCCAGTTAACAACAATGTAGTTCTTGATTAAATTAAAAGAAGGGGGAAGAATTCCATATAAATCTGTGGTCTGCATTCAGAGCATATAAAATACTTAATCTTCTGGCAAAATCAGAAGCTTCTGGACTCCGTGTGTACTCTCAGTGGACTGCTGATTGACACATTCATATTTCAACCGGAAATGGGACTTCAAAGATCCAGGATTTTCAGAGGCGACTTGACAATCAAGCCACGAGACTCCATATCTTATAGGTCTGTGTGGACCAGTGCAAAGATTATACATTCTTTTTTTTTTAGTTATAGTATCAGTGGAAAACATTTGATAAAGTGCGAGGGAAAATAAAAAAAAAATCCTGGCTATTGTGTCCACATTGTTTACAGAGTCATTTATAAAACAAAAGTGGGTAGTGACTCTGAGGTATTAGGCACAGTAGTTGATTCATTTATTTTGGGGTCACATTCGCAACACTCAGGGGCCATGCCTGCAGGTACTCATGGGATCCTAAGTTGTGCCAGGACTTAAACCAGGGTTGAGGCCACAACCACATGCCAGGCAAGCACCTGGACCTTTGTGATATCTCTCTAGCCCTTTGATTAATTTATTTTCCTCTTGAAAATGTAGACACTTGCTTTTGGTAAACAGGCCTTGAAGGCTGTATGTGGATGGGGGGGTTTCTACATGATCTACATTAACTCTCAGACATATTTATTTTTCTTGAAAACAAAAGTGATTGCTGGAACTTTACTGAAACCCAATCCTGAACAACTTTGTGACTGTGTATCTCTGTGGTTTAATAGAAACAAACAAGAACGGAAGTGATTTTGTGTAGATTCTCTCTCTTTCTCTCTCTCTCTCTCATCTTCATGAGAAAGGCAGCAACAGAGACTATTAGCATTGCGCAAGAAGAAACAAGGAACTTAGTGCTACTCATCACAAAAATTGACTTAATTTCTAAAACGCCTACTCTGGGTTTGTCTCTGGGCTTATCTTTAACCAGAATGGGAATCTTCACTGAGTGAGGGAGTCTTGCTCCTGTCAGCATTTGCTTGCCTCCCTCTGGCCACTTACACCGTGGTACAACCCAGTTCCAGGAACCTGCTTTCCAAACAGGTGAACAAGCTTCCCGGAGTGACATCATTTTCCATGACTGTGGTCAGTCAGAACAGACCCTGACTGTTCTGGACCAATGGAACAGTAAGGTCCTTTACCCTAAGGTCAAAAATCTACACACCCTTATTCTAAGGACTAAAGTAAATCATTCAAATTCCACTTCTTATGCTCTGGCTTTGCATATAAAGAAGCAGAGGCTTGGAAACAGTTGAATGTGGGTAATGTTAATATGGTGTAAAACTTCAAGTGGCATATTACTAATGCCAAAGAACAAAGCACTTGAAGATCTGGTAACTAATTACTAACAGCACTGTCACTATTTCATGTTATGTGCGAACAAGAATCATATGTTTCTTATAGTTCGTCCTTGCAGATATGCTTGGTGTTACTGGCAAAAGTGTGATAATGAGCAGTGAGTTGATGACTAGGACTGCCACGGACTGCTCCTGATAGCAATATTTTGCACCTATGCCAGAGAGGCCTCAGGGCCAGTGGACATTCTTTAAGTAAATGAAAAAATTTGGTAGTAGCTGTGATTTAAAGCCATCATCACAAAATTGAATTAGGAGACCCCATCATAATTATCAGAAGCTGATGACACTGAGATTTGGTGTTGCAAGAGGCTACTGGGACTTCCTGACGGGACTTGTTTAGATTTCCCAATGAGACTTGCATAGACATCCAATGGGACTTGTCTAGATTTCCCAATGGGACTTGCCTAGACTTCCCAATGGGTCTTTTCTAGACCTCCCAAGGTCTTTCTGCCTTTCTTGGGACCTCTAGGCCTTTCCATGGGAAAAACGAGTGGGTATTGTTGAATATAAAGGAACTATATTCATTCATCAATTCCAAGAAAAGATGGAGACATCCATGTTTATTCAAGTCCTAGTCATTAAGTACAAATACCTTGTTTTTTCAGAATGTATTTGATGTGGAAATGTTACTGGCGCCCACTCGAGCAAATCGATGAATAACGGGATTCAAGTGATCAAGTGATTTGATGTGGTACAAGAGATAGCACAGTGGTTACTATCTGCTAGTAGTACTAGTAGTACTACTAGCATTAGTAGTACTACTAGTACTACTTCTTCTAGTACTATTCTATCAGGCTTTATGTAATATCCATGCACACAGTTAATCCAATTTGAGTTCAAACTGAACACTTCTCAATGGAAAGGCCCTCAGACCTAGGGCTAGAATTTTGTGGGTTTTTTAAAAAGAGGTGTTGAAGATATAAAATTAGAAAAATTTAAAGGAAAGGGCTCAGAGTTACAGAATGCTAAAACATGGGATAGAAGGAGCCTAAAGGTAATTTGTCTAATCTTCCACCATTTTTCTCAACTGTTAAAACCCAAATCCAATGATATTAAGATCTTGTATTGGGAGAATTAGAGTTAGAATCAGTCTTTTATCTCTCAGTCCAATGTTCTCTCTGATACGTTAATTCCTTCTAAAAATCTAACTCTTCATTTTTAAGCCTGTTCTTATTAAGAAAGCATCTAACTGTAATTTAATTTCCCTGGCTAACTGGTTCCATGCCAGACATATCTCAGGCCTCATAGCAAATAACTAAATTTGCATTCTGGTATGAATTCATCTCTTCTGCCTCTGGGAAGCTCAGGTCACTTTCTAGGGTCACTGGAGCAGGAATTAAAATATCTAGAACTGGGGGTTATAGAGATAGTACAATGCACAGCATGCTTTGCCTTGTACCTGGTCAACCCAGGTTCCATTTGGCACCCCCATATGTTTCCCTGAGCCCCACCAAGAGTGATCGCTGAGCTCAGAGACAAGAGCACTGCAGGGTATGGCTCAAAAAATCTAGAATCTTGTCTTCTCTGTCCCAAGCCACTTAAATACTCAGGTGCTTTCCTTTATTTATGAAATGAGAATAAAATATATCAATCATTTCGAAGGGCAGAGCATGAGCACTGGAGAAAAGAAAGACTGGCTTTTTATATGCACATGAGCACCATGAGTTCCACAAAGGCAGAGTGAATATGAACTGCTTCCCAAGGAGAATGGAACCAAGCAGTGGGACCACACCAGCAAGCAAAGCGAGAGAGATGATGTTCAGATGAAAATAATGCCCAATGAGTCAAGTACACAGCTAGTCTACTAGTATACTTTCTGCTTCCCATTTCTCAGGGGAAATAAGAGGATTTAGAGTACCTAAAATGAAGCGTTTGCACTAGAAACCCGCAAGTCTTGACTCCCATAAGAAATTACTCATAATTAATTTGTTACCTGTTCCATGATCAACAAATGAATTTTGGTTTTAAGCATGCAATAAATATGAAAGGTTTTCTCTGGATTTGGTTTCACACTGTGTTTTTGCCTTGATTATCACAAAGATTTTGAAATCAAAGGGTTTTTATTTCACCTTTTAGTAACAGGGTATAATTTATCTGCATGATTGCATTTTAATTAGCACTCCCACTGCCTATTTCAACATGCAAAGATATGAAACGAGCCAACCAAATAGGAAGACATATAACCAAGGTGTTTGTAACTGTGCTATTATTGAGCAGTGCTTTGGAATAAAGTGTACACCAGACTCAAGTTTAATAGTATGAGCTTATTCAAATTCAGCCCATTTTTGTGCAGAATAGTTCATAGAAGGACTAAGTTTCCCTAGCAATTGTTGATAATTGTAGATTCTTGCACTGCTCTGAAGATCTCCATTCTTTAGAGATAAATCAGCTGTTCAAACAATTTCAAAAAGCAATAGTGTAAAGTGTTTTATAAAGGGCACTTTACACTACCCTGGCAACAGCCCTTGGAACCCTAAAACCACATCAGAATCTTTGTGCATGTTGTGAGTGGGCTGGGCATGGAAATGATGCAAACCCCCAAAAATAGACTTAATTCTGGAGGGAGGCGATTACCACTCTTAATAGCAGAGCATCCTCAAGGCACAGATTTGACTGCTATGCTCCACTGTTCTGATCTTTTCCACTCGTCAACATCCTGATTTAGGACATTAAAAAGAGAAATGAAGGGTTAGGGAGATACCTGAGTTGTCATGGGTACCCAGTTTGAACAGCAATTCACATCTCCACCACTTTCCCACTAGCATTGGTGGTGTAGCCCTGGCGGTTCCCAGCATTGCAGAACCTGAGTAGGGCCATGTCTCTGGGGCCAAGCATTGAACCACCCTAGTGGGCTAAGTATCACCTGGACTGGTCACTGGTCTTGCTGCTTGGGAAGACCACCTCTGTCTGAAAAACTGCAACAACAACAAAACACAACAGCAAAATAAAGATGATGTAAAAAGAATTTGTCCTTCTGGGATCCAGACTGGAATCTTCTAACTTAAGGCTTTTGAACTAAGACCTTTGTGGGTTTGCTAAACCCACAGAGGCTAAGCAAAATGGGTCCTGATATTTCCACGCTGTTAGGCAGTGGTGAGAGCAGGCAGGTGAGTGGAGCTCAGACTAGGAATTAGCATGCTGTGAGTATCTGCCAACAACCTGATCTCAAAATTAAGTGGATCTGAAGCTTAAACAGTTAGGTAATGCGGAAAGCTTGCAAAATATCTACCATGAGACAGAATAAGGGTTTGTCTCTTTTGCTGAACCACAGACTCACCAGCCATTCATCAACACAAAAGACCTTAACCTTCTTGTCTTCCACTGTGAGCCTAAAGAAAAATCACATATCAAGGTCGCTTTGAAAGAGAACCTGAACCAAATTTAGAACTTTAGAACTTGTAGCTTCAAAGTAGCACCCAAGACTGAGAGTATGGTTTAGCATAGCACATCCACCCTCTTGGGTTTAATCCCTGGCACTGTAAACCAAGCCACACTAATTCTATAGCAGTTCTGAGAAAATTTTCTTGTTGTATCTCACTGATCAGAACTCTCCATTGCTTAGAAATATTATTTGAGAGTCAGAGGATTTCAAACACAAAATCAGGCATTTTGCAAAGAGTAATGATAAGATGACCATAGGTCCATTGGAAACAATTCCATAATGGAATCCAAGTTCATAATTGCTCCTATTGTAATGAAAATATGAGGGCTAAATGTGCATTAAACCATCGGAGACTGGACCTAGAACCTCTTTATGCAGAGCTGTGGAGGCTGACAGTGGGTAGCCAGAGGTACTATCATTCCTGTGCCAAAATATACATTTAACTTAAAGATGGAAGCAAAGGTGTGTAAGTCTTGAGACATGTACTAGCATGAAACTCAGAAGGAATTACTCAGCTTCTAAAGCAGTGGTTCTCCCATGTTGGTCCTCAGATCAGCAACAATTGACCTCAATCTGAGCTTCCTAATCATGCAAATTCATAGACTCCATTCTGAACCAGAATCTCAGGGTATGTAAGATTGTGGGATGTTGTGCAGGGACACCTTAGCACCTTCTCCATATGTTGTGGAGCATCGGTGAAAGGAGCTTTGGCTGATTCACAAAGTTCTTACAGAATAGACAAAGGTCTTGAGAATGTGTGTGTGATGCTGAGACTCATGGCCATACGTGCTACATGAACCCCCCAAAGCGCTGAATATTCAGCACTTTCCTCTACTTTCTTTACCCTAGTTTTTACCTCTCCACCTCAACCACCCTGATGTGTGGGGGCTGTCTAAGTCTGGAATCAACTGGAGAGAAAAGAACTAGACAAGATGTCTAATATATACCTATATTGTGGCATAAATCACCAAGATTTTTGGTTCAAAAATCTTCATAACTCTATTGTTGATATTCTTCTAGACATGTCTGGATCAATAAGAATTTGCAGGATCTTACATTTGAAAATGTAGGATGTCCTATTGCAAGGAAGCATATGGTTGGTCTCTCCTGGTGCGTGGCAGGGAACTCCTAGAACCCTCATCATTTGCTAAGTGACAAGAGCACTGGCTTTGACCCTGGCTCCTGACACAGAGTCTTTACATTTCTTGAGTTTTCCTAGGTGATAACAGTACCTTTTGCTCTAAGGATCCTGTTCTTGACAGGGTTCTGCATGTGGGGGCTCATTACTAGAAAGGTCAAGGGAGGCTCAGAAGCTTAGGATTTTCATCTGCCACCTACCCCATCCATTCCTAGGAGCAAGGAGAGAGGCTGGAAATGAAGTGAATGATGACATATGCCTTTCTGTGGAAGTGTACATTAGAATCTGATGTGCTGGGGCTGGCGAGCATGCGGAAGTGCTGGGGAAACCGGAAACTTCATCTCCTTTCTCACACCTGGCCTCATGCTTCCCTTCCTGAGATGCTCAGCTCACACAAGTCAGAGGAAGGTGAACTGAAGTTTTCTTGAATTTTGTGGGCCTATTAATTTATTCAATAAAAGGAGAAGGTCTTCAAAACCCCCAATTTACAGCTGAGTCAAAAGCACAGGTGAAAATCTAGTCTTGCTCTTTGTGTTGGGGTCCTGTGGGGTCCCCAACAATGTTGGGGTTCGGCAGGGTATCCTGGCACATTCAGGGCCGATGACCCTTCCCCCAACTCATGGACAAGGGGATGGGACCACAGGCTTAATGGTAGTGGTCTTTTAATTTAAGTCAAGTCTGCTAGTTATAGGCATCACAAGGGTTGGGGGTAGGGAGTTACAAGGTGATAGAACTTTGATCCTAAGACAATGGGTAGGTGTGAAAGTCTCTTCTGGGATGATCTACTAGGGAACCTCCCCCAGAGATGGAATCCTGCCCAGAACAAAGGTTTTTTTCCTTTCCTTTGCTGATAAACAGTCATGTTATATTCACTTCTCAATAATATTTCTCATCATTTTGTATATACAGTAAGAGATACAGACTTCTTTCTACACCCTGGATTAAGCTTAAAATGGTCTCTCTGGATTCATGCAAAGCGTGGTTTTCCTGGGAACATTTCACTAACAGTCCTCAGGCCAGCTTAGTTTTTTCCTAACCCCAACAGAGTCCTAAATAAGTTGCTTATCTTTGGGTCATGACAGAGTTTGTTCCATGACCATGCTGTTAATTTATTATACTGCTTATGGCACTTAGTCAGTCCCATGTCAAGTCCAGGATAGCTTATTCATGGCTTGCTGTGGGTCCATCTGAGTACCACAATGGAACACTTCTTTTGGGTTATAATAAACTAAAATGAATCTAAGGGTAACTAAAGTTTAAGTGAGGAAATATGATGGATGCCCAAGAGTAAATATTTCAGTTAATTAACTCTTATATTACAAATGCATACCTTTAACAGTCTTCCTGTGTTATACAAAAGGACATATGCAAAGAGTATATAGGAAAGAGAAAAACAAGATTTCACTTATAATACAGATCCCAAGGCTAGCAAGTCACTGCACTTGGTTAGGAGACTGACACCTGCTGAGTAGGAGACAGAGGGCTGTGAACAAAAGGTAGGGGATGCATCCCCTTATCACTAGAATATGTCCATTACAAACAACTTTGCTCCCTGCAGGAGGGGAAATGGCAACTCCAATATTCAGCCTCCAATATAAGTATTATATTATATTTATAACTGTAAATAATCCAACAGTGTCTGAAGTGGGATAGAAAAGGCCTATCTTGTGGGACTGAGCCTTTCCTCTGTGGTATTGGAATTTTCTCCACTATGTTAATGTCAGAGCTGAGTTAACTTGAAGAAACCTTAACTGAACTTGGAGAATTGCTTGGTATAGAAAAAACTCCAGGACAGTTGGTCTCAGTAGGATTCTTCCGATCCCACATGTCTGGTGTCAGAAGTGCTGTGTGTGTGAAAGAAAACGAAACACACAAGAGAAGTGCCAGGTTTTCTTGGTGCTCACATTCTTTGAGTTGCTATTTCATCAGTAAAATTAGAGTAGTACTGTGGTTCTCAAAGTGTGGTTCCTGGGCCAGTGGCCTCAACCTCATTTCTAAACAAGTCTAGAAACTTGTTTAAGTTCTTATCCCAGAGAGACCGTATAGGGGTGAATGTGTTGGCCTTACGTCAACCTGGTTTGATCCCCAGCACCACGTGTCCCGAGCACTCTGGAACTCATCTCTTATCACTGCCAGATGTAGCTCTCACCCCTAAAGTAAACAGAAAAATTCCCAACTACCATTTGAGACCCACTAATCAGACACCTTGATTGGGGTCCAGAGATCTGTGTTGTATTCACGATCCCTGTAAGATAGGTGCACCCATGCTCAAGTTTGAGAACATCTGAAATGTGAAATTTAGTGGGATTCTTGTGACTCAGTTTTGGTGTTTAAGAACTCAAAGCCTTCTATGTATGTGATAACTGCTCCAGAGTAAGGTTTGTCAAGCTATGAGCAACCTGTTGGTTGTAAAAAGTAAAATGAGAAATTAGAATCAACTAATGAAAGCTAAATCACAGACAGGTGAAGGAGCTTGGCAAGTTATAAGCCCTTCCACCCAGAATTCTATATCCCTGCAAGTCTTAAGAAAGAGCCATGGTTTTAGGAGACAATAAAGTTGTTTCAGGAGACAATAATAGTTGTCTATCATAGAATGTTGCTCTATTCTAGGCATGATCAGTTAGATATGTGCCTCTTCTTGATCTGCAAAGGAAACTGGGAGCTTTGCTTACCTAGGGATTAGTTCTTTGTGTGATAACATGCCTGGAGAACATAAATAAATGCCATCCTGCTTCGATGATTTAAGTAATGGTCTTAAATGGTGAGCTGTGCTCTATTGTCTGGCTAAACAGCCAGGCCTGAAGTAGATATCTGAGTTGTTAGAAGCCCTTACCCCAGGCTTCAATATGCATTTTATTCTGTTTCTTAACACCTACCCACCCTCTTCCTTGCTTGTGGAACTTCCTTATCTTTGGGGACAGTACAGGCAACCATCTCTTCTGGGATTCTTAGAGGGTACTAATTTGCTAAGTTTCTCTATCATGCCCTATGGGTCACAAGTCAAGGTGTCTTTGCTATCAACTTTATGTCACTATGGCCACTGTTAGCATTGTGGGGCTCCAGGAGGCCAGGGCCTATCTTTTAGGATTCAGCACAGCCTGGGCACCCCAGGGATGATATCTGTGAGTTCTTATGGATGAGGACTAGCTCCATTCTTCCGGGCAACTTGTTCCCTTTAGTCCTTTTATGTTTACTTGCCATGAATTGGTATCACAGCTCCAGCAATAGTAGAGCTGCTCCAAGAAAGAATGGGTATGGGTGATGCATGAGATTCTGAAGGAGTCTTGGAGTTCTTTCGGCATTGACCTGTGACCCCATGTCAACTGCTGACCCTCTCTGGGTTTCATTTTGTGCAGGTTGATGGCATTGAAGTCTTGAGGAACGTCTCTACCCACCACCTCATTTTCTTCTTCATATGCAACAAGTTTGATGTGTTTATGCATGTTATTGTATTTGTCTGTACCCTCATAGCACAGACAGGCATCTCAGTGCTGTAGATGAGTGCCTTAAGTCTCTGTAAATTGGTCTCTTAGAAGCCTTGTCCTGTTTCCTTATCTTTCACCCTGCCCAGTTACAGGCACATGTGATGCTGCAAACAATATCTCTAGTTTACTCATCTGTTTCCCTGGTGGCCCCCAGACTACTGTTGACTCCTATTACCACTAACACTCCAAAGAACATCCTCAAGCCTGTTGCTTGCTGGCCTGTGTATCCCTAAGAATCCAGGGTCCCCATTTTGAGATGAGAGGCTGGAATGATACACCTAATGCATCTGACCTTTACTGGTTCAGTGTTGCCTGGTTCTTATAGGCCTACAGGCATCTTTGATTTAATATAAATTGCAGTTCCTTGTCATTACTGATATTGCAAGTACCTTCCTCCAATAATTGTTAATTAACTAACAACAAAGGACTATAAAGTCTTTTGCCTTTAAAAATAAATCCACTTGTGGGGCGGAGTGATAGCCCAGCAGGTAGGGCGTTTGCCTTGCGCGGCCGGCCCATGCTGGCCCGGGTTCGATCCCCGGCATCCCATATGGTCCCCTGAGCACCGCCAGGAGTAATTCCTGAGTGCAGAGCCAGGAGTAACCCCTGAGCATCGCCGGGTGTGACCCAAAAAAGCAAAAAAAAAAAGTAAATAAAAAAAAATAAATCCACATGAGGTAAGAGCTGTAGTATGTTAAGTAGGGTTTGCCTTGCTGTGGGCCAACACAGGTTCCAGCCCTGGCACTCTATATGGTCCCCTAAGCATCACCAGGAGTGATTCCTGGCTATAGAGCCAGGAATTAACCTTGAGCACCATGAGCTGTGAGTATCCCCCACCCCTGGATAAAAAGAAATCACCTTTTGCTTTTCAAAAGTATATTACAGAGATCGGTTCTTAATGGTTCTATATGATCTTTTGATTATGAGCAAACATGGGCTTGATTTTTCCACTGGTAGAAATTTTGTAGTGTTTGGAGTTGCAGTCATAGAATATCAGTCACGGGAAACTCAGATTGTCTAAGAGCTAATCAGATAAGCTTGGGTGACAGACAAGACCCTTCCCCTATGTATTTGCCATCATACGACTTTATACATCTCATCCCATTTTGGAAACAAGTCTGCAAGTGTCATAAGCAGAAAGTCAAACATGTGTGATTATCCCCCACCCCATATCAAAAACAAAACATAAAGAAAAATTCATCAGATAGTGTCTGACATCTTCGACTTTGGGCCCTGAGATTAAGGAAAACAGAAAGAAACAACCAGAATGGTTTTCCCTGGACAGGACTGTGTCTACCCACGTGGAAATCAGAAATAGATCTTAGTGGTTCTTAAGGGATCAGTATATTTTGTCTTGAACTTAGATTGTTCGAGTTAGCAAGGATTCCAGGGCAGTGAGTATTTAAAGTGATTCCAAATTCCTTGGCATGTGTGGTTTTTGTGATGTATTCCCAATAATCTCTACCTCATTTGTACTTGGGAGATCCCACCATGCCCTGAATTCCCCTGCTAATTCTGCTAATCACCTGATTTCCAGCCCAGAGCTCTCCTTCCCATGCCACTTGTAAGCATGGTGGCAGATCCACCTGATGCCCCTGTGCTCAAGCCACAGGCCAGACTATACTTAATCTCTAACCCCACTCCCACCCCATCCCATGCCAGGTACCTCAATTATAGTACCTAGTATGTTTTCTTCTTGTCATGTATTTTTCCCACTTAAAGGTTCTTGTGTCTAGAATAGGGACATGTTCCTCATATGTTAGAATATCACTTGCATCACTTGTCTTCCCGTTGTTCATCGATTTGCTCGAGCAGGCACCAATAACATCTCCACACGTCCTGTCACAAGTAAGTGTTGCCCAAGGGCATCTGCTAGCTCCAGGAACACAAGGAGTCTCAAACCATTCCTTCAGGTCATGGGAACGAGGTCTATAATTGTTACTGGTTTTTTACATATTAAATGCAACACGGGTAGCTTGCCAGGCTCTGCCGTGTAGGTGGTACACTTTCAGTAGTAGGCTCCCATCTTGTACATTTACTGATGAACCTCAATGGGGGAGAGATTGGCTTTTCCCTTGGGTGGAGCTCTGAAGAGCTATGGAGTCCGAATGTTAAGAATAACTGACCTTATGGTGTGGGGGTTCCTCTGGCTTCTTGCTAGGCTCACTGGGATGATGGGTCATGGCTAGAACCTGCCTACAACTGTATACAGTGTATACATGTGAAAGATCCTGGGAAGGAACTGATCCTAACCTCCAGTATTATCTAAGACTGTATTCCACTATTATCTAAGACCCACTGGTGCAGCTGTGGGTCTGGAGTGTCTCTCTTCCAGTGTAGCTGGCTATGGTGGTTGGGAGCTCATAGCCACACCTGCCGACATGGAGGTGGAGGAATGGGAGGAGGAGCCCAATTCCATCCCATTCCAAGTCCAGCCAGCGTGCCCCCTCGCATGTGTTAGAATATAATCTTAGACATACAATAGAGCTCAACAATGCTCTCAAGTGAAAGAAACACAGTGGGCTTTTGTCCACTAAGTATCACCAAGTGAGTGCTCAGATTCTCAAACTTATAAGGCATCAATCAACTGATCTGATGAGAAAACTCAAGTTCTTACTGGTTTAGGGTAGTCTATATTCCTTATGTTTTTACCCCTTAAGAGGAAATTTCTCGAATCAGTAGACTTTTAGCAATAGACAGGAAATGATTCTAATGGACTTCTGGGGAGCTGCGTGGCATCTGGAAGTACATGATCTCTGTGTGACCTCAGAGTCACTCAAATACCCTCACCTTTGTAAACACCAAGATTTGGGGCTGCTGAATGTCTCCACAAAGTTGGCATTACCCCACACCCTCACTCCCAGGTTCTGCAGTTGTGGATTTAGTAGTCATGAGGGTAGGTGGAAATAAAGCACATGGAATTTCTGAGTAGATAAATATTTGCTGTGTGTTAGATTTCATTCATGACAGCACTTGATCACTTGAATCCCATTATTCATCGATTTGCTAGAGCAGGCTCCAGTAACATTTCCATTGGACCCTATCACATGCCAATGTAGCCCAATGGAATCTGGTTGATTCAGGAATATGAAGAGCCTCAAACCATTTCTTCAGGGTCTTGAAAAGGAGGTCTGACCATCTTGTAGGTGGGCGGCCACATGATCTTTTGACATCCCATGGGATCCAGTCGGTAATGGCTCTAGTCCAGCGGTCGATTTGGAGACAATCCATGACAGCAATGTCTACAAATTTGCAGTAAGTAAAAAGTGGCTGACGGTAAATTTTCTCACCAGAGGTTCACTCCTTGAGGTGGTAGAAATACTAAAGGTGGTAAAGGAATGTTTCTTCCAATGTGAACCATTCTTAAATGCTCATGGTTTCTTAAGATGCTCATGATTTTTGTTTCTGATCATCTACTTTTTTTCATTCCCCAGCTCTGAAGATTATAGGAAAGCCCTTGTCAACTGAGAAAACATTTGCTAGTTGGTCAGTTGCTCTTTGATGAGCTATGAGGCAATCTAGTCTTCCTTTATCTCACTTATTTCTGCAGTCATTTTTGTACATATTCTTTTATCTTCACAATGATGGTATCATCCTCTCAGTCCCTGTGTTGGAAGGCAACAATGAATGGGATCTCTTAATTCCCATTTTAGAGTCCTGGAGGCTGGGATTTGGAATTCTCACTGGTGGAGAATGAGATTGTAACTCACTTTTGTCCTGGGCCAGGGAGAACAGGGTTATGATGACCAGACATAGCTCCTGGGGACTCCAATGCAAACAATATGGGGTGCAGACAGAGCAGTTCTAGAAGGGTAGAACTATAGTCTGTGCCCCATCAAAAGCACATTTACTCTCACAGAGATTTCTGACCACATGTCAAGTTTGATAGCTCCAGGTTCTAAAGAGGAGAGGAGAGAGAACTATCTTTCTTTGTTCTTCCTTCATTGGCTGTCACAGGCCTGGTAACTCCCAACCATTTAGGAGAGGAAGTGGGGAGCAATTCATTATTAGATCCCTCTGAATTTGTTATCATTTGAAGTTGTGTCTCTAATTCAATGGTTATCACTATGAGCAGCTTTGACTGTTAAAGGTTGGAAGTCACTGATTGAGGAGAACAAACTAGGGAGGGAAGTCTGATCCTGGACCCAAGATCAGAATATGGTGGAGGAAGAATGGAGCTGATCTGTTTTGTAGGAAAAAATACCTGGAAATGCTCAGGTCAAAATCTAAAGAATGAAATTTCCTGACTACTCATGCTGCTGTTTTTGGGCCCTGGAGTACATTGTAGTCTCCCTTCTGCTGTTTCTCAACTAGCAGACATTTGTTTAAGGATCAAGTAAACTCCTGGGCAGGTCTTGGAATGCAAAGAAAGGAAGTTTCAGATACCATTATTAAGGCCAGGACACATTTTCTGATAGGCTAAATTCTGTTCCTGCTCACCTGCTCCCAACCTGTTAGAGGGCTTGAGTATAAAATCCAAACCTGAAAACAGGCTAGAAAGACAGTATGGGGTAAGGCCCTTGCTCTAGACCCACCTGGGTTTGAACTGTACTCTATATGGTCCTCTGAGCACAGTCTGGAGAGATATCAGTTCCCAGAGTCAGGAGTAAGCTCCAAGCACCACTAGGTATGGCCCAAAAACCAACAAATCAAACAAAAGCTGAAACAAATAAAATTCCTTGCCCCTTGAAAAAGCTTTGATGGTGATTGCCACAGAAGCAGATCCAGGGTCAGTGAGAGCTCACATACTCAGAAAAGAGTGGGGTATAATTCACATTCACCACACAGATGTCCTGTCTTCACGTGGCATCACCTTAAGATATCTCCAGGGGAATGAGAGCTTGATTTTCTAGATGTCTCTGCACTCACTATGCAGACCACTAAGTAGTTTCAAGACTGCTTCTTGGAGGGGAGATCAAGACATGAAAATTTTCAGGGGAGAATTACATACCCACTTTTATTCTCATTAACTAAATCCTCCTCCTTGGACCCTGCATGCTTCTAATATGTGTCCTTATCAGTTGATGATGGACATTTGCAAGAAACAAGAAAGGATAGAAGGGGTAGTACCACTTTTTCAGTTGAGAGGGGTAAAATTTGTGAAGAGTATATGGATACTTTATGCTGGGGACCTAATTAGAGGAGGTTGGGGGTAAGGTAATTGAGGGGGATTAGGGTTTTCACGATGAGGTGGTACTTAGCAGAGATGATCATTATTTTTTAAAAACTTTTTTGGGTCACATCCAGCTCTGGTCAGGATTTACTCCTGGCTCTGAACTCAGGAATTACTTCTGGCTGTGCTCAGAGGACCATATGGGATGTCGGGATAGAACCCAGGTTGGTCGCATGCAAGGCAAATGCCCTACCTACTGTGCTACTGCTCTGGCCCCATGACCATTGATTTTATTTTTTTTTTTTTTGAGTCACACCCGCAATGCTCAGGGGTTTCTCCTGGCTCTGCACTCAGGAATTATTCCTGGTGGTGCTCAGGGGACCATACGGGATGCTGGGGATCAAACCCGGCCCAGCATGGGCCAGCCGCAAGCAAGGCAAACGCCCTACCCACTGGATTATCGCTCCGGCCCCATGACCATTAATTCTTGACTGGAAAGAGAATTAAGCAAGGAGAAGTGACAAGGCCAGTTCCTACCATGATATCCTTGTCTTTTTCACCTTGAACTATTCCGAGAAAAACCAGTAACAAAATAAGATATCATTCTTATAGTAACAAAAAAATGAACATAACATTTAAAATTGATTTAACCAAGATTACATCAGACCTCCATGGGGAAAAGCTTTAGAACTCTAATAAAAGACATAGAAAATGATACCAATAAATATGTTCTCAGATGAAAAATGTAATGTTATAAAGATTGCACGTCTTTCCAAATTAACTTAGAATCTCAAGATACTCTTGGTCAAAATTCTAGTTGATTTTTTTTCTTCCCATGAACTCAGTATATTTATGAAAGGATAAAGATTCACAGACAGCTAAGTAAATATTTTAAAAAGGAAAACATAAGTAAAAAGAAAGGCTTATCTATTCAGCCATTAAAACAAACAAGTGTAGAAATACAAATAGTATTCAGGAACAAACAGACAAAACAAATGGAACAGAGTAGAAAGATCAAAGTTAGAATCAAGCTGGAGAGGGAGTAGTTACTTGCCATGGCTGAAAGTGGTGACCACTAATATAAAAATGGAAAGACCTGTAAATTGATGGCAAGATAAAAATCAAACTGAAGTTAGCAACAGGAATATTAGGGAGGAGAAAACCCCAGAGGCAATAAACATATAAAGAAGAGCCATGTGTATCTTGAGAAATGCAGATGAGAACAGGATTTGTTCTCAAATAGATAAGGTTATTCTATGCCAACTTAGACTGGGAAATGTTGGGGGAGCTGAGTGAAGTCAACTGTGGGGGATGGGGTTAGGTTTCCTCAGATAATTCTGGTGAGGAGTTTAAAGTCAGATGCAGTGGTTTTCATAAGTAACCTGGCATGCTGAGTCAAGCTAAATAACGGCAAAATCAGCTCCCCCTGATTGTATCTTCCTGGGACATGTTCAGATGGGTTCCTATGAGGATGGTCTTGTTGGGATGATGCCATATTATTGTCCTCTGAGTTAGGGGTGTGTGACCATCTTGAGAGAATTATTGATAAAACATGGCATATTGTATCACCTAAGGATGACCTCTTGGTGGGAGAGTGTGTCACTTGGAGAAGTACTCTGCAGAGATACGTTATCTGCCATGGAAACATTCTGCACAAAATAGGATATCGACTTTGATGGTACGCTATTGGCTGCAATGAGCCCAAGATGACAGCAGCAGAGATATTTTAAAAACAGGATGCTAATGAAAAAAAGATAAAGAACAATAAAAACACAGACACAAAATCTTTTCTGCAGGTTAAAAATAACTTACACCTAGAACAAAGAACATTGTACAAGAAAACATACAATGGAAGAGTCTGAAGTGAATATATTTGCATAGTTGCCCATGGGGAGGAGTTAATGGGGCAATAAATGGGGGCACAGGGTGTTGCAGGTCTCCTCTAAGAGACCTCTGCATCTGCCCTGGATTGCCTCCTGCAGGTCACTTCATAGACAGGGGGGTAGTCTAAATGTGGCAGTTTATCTGACCATGTAGTCCGTACTAGCTGGTATAAATATTCTCTCATGCTACCACAATCATCGTGGGACTAGCTAGATCTTACTAGCATATTTGCCTGGCCACGTTGGATCTCTAAGTAATTAGACCAGAGAGAAATGCTGTTTGCCTCCAAGCAAGCAAGCATGGCTCCCTGATAACTCAAAGGCAACTAAAATACAAAACTACCGTGAAGTAGATGAGACTTGTGAAGGCTTGGAGAAATATTTAACTGGCTTTAGTATTAGTCTTTGGTACAGAGACATGCCATCTCAGAAACCCCCTTCTCTACCCTATAAAGGCATTTCCAGGCAGATCTTGGCTCAAAATATTAGCATATAATAGGGCCTAGGTGAGGTGCTGGGAGAAATTACCTAAGGGCATTTAACCCTTCCTGCTTCCCATAATAGTGGGAGGTCTGAGTTGCAGGGGTATAAAACCAGCCTGCTTCCTCTTTCTTTCTCTTTTTGGGCTCTCTCTTTGTGAGCTTGCACCCTTCTTGGGAGTCTTGTCTTTGTCTCCTCTTTACAGGGCCTTAACACGTGGTGGCCACCATCTTGGCCTACACGTGTCTGGGGTTCTAGCTGGGAATCCTAAGCACAGGGTTTTTCCTATTGCTGACTTGTATGCCTGAACCTGTGATAAGTAAAGCCTTTTTAAAACTGCATGGGGGGTTGGGCAGAGCAATAGCCCAGTGGGTAGGGCGTTTGCCTTGCACATGGCCAGCCCATGCTGGCCTGGGTTCAATCCCCAGCATCCCATATGGTCCCCCGAGCACTGCCAGGAGTAATTCCTGAGTGCAGAGCCAGGAGAAACCCCTGAGCATTGCTGGGTGTGACCCAAAAAAGCAAAAAAAAAAAAAAAAAAAAAAACTGCATCGGATTCCTGAGTCTTCATCCATTCCCTGCCGGCGGGAGGTAGAAGGGAACTTCGCTTCCCGGCACTGTCGGGGACCCCAGCGGCGTCCCCCAACAACAGGGGACAGAGATGAAGCAAATAAACAAGGCAAAGACCTGGACTACACAGACCAAACACAATATTGTGCCCAGCTCTTAAGCTGTCCGTCATTGCCCCACCCCTCAGCTTAAAAGTTTAACTGATCTGCTAGCAAGGAATTCCCTTCGTCTTCTCTCAGACTTGAGCGATGAAGACCAAAGCAGGAAGTGTCTGGGGGGAGAGAGGGCCCCTCAGTCCAGTGGTTGTAGGAGGCAAAGAGAGAGATGTGTGGGAGGGAGTCATTGAGAGAGATAGTGTGGATGCAGACAGAATCGTCTCCATGATGGGAGAAAGAGGAAACTTGCTGAGTGTTCTCCATAGTTGTGCCTGAAGCAGAGGCCACTCTTGCATCTCAGAGTTAGAAAAGTCAGAATAACAGAGACATTAGATCCTGAGCCCCCTGCGGAAGTGTTGGGGGGAGGTAACAGTAGAAACAGGAGAAGCCAGTGGGGAGGTGCTGAGTGACAGTGCTAATGTGATGCCCCAGCCCCTGCCACCTGCCTCACTAGGGACTGCTCCGGTGCTCCAGGCAGGGGCGAAGTTACCTAAGTCTGTCCTATTGCTTCTGTTATCGTCAGTCCCTCTGAGTCCTGAGGATGGGTCCTTAGATCATCTCTCAACTGTCAGGACAGTTGGCCTTTAATCGAGGGGCCTCGCCTGGCTATGGAATTACATCTTCTCTTACCCCCTTCTGAGAACATTCCAGAAACTTCCAATGGTCCAGATTATTTGGGTTATTTTTAATTTTCCTTCAGGCTCACCATCTGCCTAGGATGCTTTCCTTCTCCTTTCTTCCCTTGGGGCAGAGGCCCACGCCACCCACATTCTTTTCTTAACATTTCTTCTCTCCTTCCCTCCCCTCTTCGCCTCTGCTCCTCCACACAACTCATTCGTCGTCATTTGCCCCCTCTCCTCCTCAGCTATGTCTGGCCCATTCCCCTGACCTCCTCTTTCTTCTCCCCTTGTCTCCTACTCTTTCCCTTCCTCACCTTCTCCCTCCCTCTCCCCACGCTCTTCATGTCTCTCCTGGTTCCCTTCCCTCCTTGCTCCTCTCCTCCTTTCGTTCTTTCTTCTGCAGTAGAGGGAAGAGACAGTTGGTTTCACTGCAGTAACACCCTTCATGTTGTTTGAACTTGGGAAAGCTTGGGAAAGCCAAGGCTCTGTGGGTGATGTTTGGTGCCTCACTCTGGGGTGCAGGAATATAGGAAGAGTGAGAGGGACCGTGCACAGCTGGGTTTGGGCTCCAGCCTTGTGTGTCTGCTCTGCAGACACTCCCCACAAGTGCTTAGGTGACCTGTTCCTGAAGGTCTGTGTACACAGACTTGTGTGTTTGAGCGTCATGGTGTTTCAAAGATAGTTTACTTCTATAACAAAGAGCCTCCTTATTGTGAGGAGGTTTCCAAAGTAGATTGTTGACAAGCTCAACTCAATAACACTTGTTTCTTGTTTTTAACCCTGGGAAGCAGGGTGACCTTTTCACCCTCCTTAACAGGGTATTTTTCAAAAGCAGATGTTGTACCTGTGTACATGTGTGGTAATAGATAAGGAGGCCCATGCTGAGGTAATGAGGCATGTGCTCTATTCTATATGTTCTCGACAATTTGCTGAGGGTCCTTATACATATATGCTGCAGCATACACAGCGTGCATATATATGTACAGGCACACAAATAACTGAGCATGCACAAATAGCAATGCACATGTCAAACCATGCACACATATGGCAGCATGTATACAGAGCATGCACATTTATGTGTGTGTGCACACATATATTCCAGCATGCACATAGAAATATGCATGTAATAGTATGCACACATGCTTGTGTTTACAGCAGCATGTAACAGACACAAGTGCACACACATACTCTGTGCACAGACAACGTAAATGTGTGCACGTAGGCACATCATGTGCACACAGAGTATGCACACACAGCATGCAGTGCAGAAACAGAACACATATTTTCATATTTTTTTGCTTCTGCATTCTCCTCTAAGGCATTGCATAGAGGCAGGAAGTGAAGATTAGCCCCATGCAAAGGACTTATTTTTAGCAATAAGAAGAAGGAACTCTGTGGGATGGCTGAAGCTGAGGCATGGACTTAGCTGGGTTCAATCATAGGGGGCTCATTATTAAGTCCACAGACAGGGGTTAAACAACTGGTACTTCGTCTTCACGCTTCTGTCCGAGATCAGAGCACGGCACATTCAGGTTCTGCTGAGAGCTCGCATTTTAGCTGTTGATGGCTGCTCTGCAGCTGTGTCCTCACGTGGCCTTTCCTTGGTGTGTGTATGAAGTCGGTGTGGGGAGGGAGGGGCGGTTTGGCAGGGAATTTCAGGATCACATGGTGATTGTGCTTGTGTGTGTGTGTGTGTGTGTGTGTGTGTGTGTGTGTGTGTGTGTGTGTGAAGAAAGGGGGTGGGCAGTGCTTGGCAATGAATTTCAGGAAATCTTAAAACCAAGATGTGATCTGGAAATGAGCGATCCTACCCTACCTCAGATTTAGGTTCAAGACCTAAAATGACCCGGCCAAGCTTAAGATCTGCCTGAAGCACCAATTTAAGACTGACCCAGCCCAAACTGTTCCCTTCAGGAGACAGTTCAGAAACAAAAGTCCCAGAAGCAGAAAACAACCAGAATTCAAAGTCTTGGGCAAAAGTTTAGCAAAGGGCCTGTAGTAACCTAGTCAAAGATACCCCTAGGCCAAAGCAGCCGGAAAAGGCCCATGTACTCAAGGTCGCAGCTCCAGCTCCTCCATTTGTTTTGTTCCAGGCTCACCCACATCCGAGATCATGTGAGTAGTTTCTCCTCTTACTAAGGCCTCTCTCTCTCTCTCTCTCTCTCTCTCTCTCTCTCTCTCTCTCTCTCTCCTCCTTTATAATATCTAAATCAAATGACTTTACTTCACAATCCATTTTCTCTAGACATATTTTTCTGGAATGAAAGACAAAGACTCTAAATTTGGAGGAAATTTGGGATTGAGTTACTGTGAAGGAACTTATGTCTCAGCCTGAGAATCAGAGCTCCCACGGCCACATCACTCTATTCTTTTCTTCCTCCATTCCTAGAAGGTTCTAGTTCCTGGGGATCCTCTCCTCAGAAATGCCAATACGTCACTCGAGTTTGAGGAGCACAAGTTCACCTTCTTGAAAGATGAAGTACAAGACCTGCTTCTGAGCTGCTGTCGCACCAATACCATATTCCCAGAAGTCATCTCAACTCTTTTGTTCCCAGACACTAGATGGCTGCTTAATTTGGGGGAAACTGTTTCTACTGCTACCTTTCTTTTGGGGGCATTCTTTCTCATACTTTCTGCTTCTTACCTATCATCTGCTGCACAGAGGCAGCTTGAGTGTTTCCTTAACCCTGTGGAGAATAATAAAAACGTCAACCTAGTTCTGGGCACAAGTGCTCAGGACCTTTCAAAATGCAGCCCGTTATCATGGGACCCCCAACTATACTGTGAGAAGGAATGGATGGGAAAATAAGAGCTGTCCTCTTTTGAAGGTGCCATCTATGGAGACCTGCACCCCTTCTCAAAGCTGAGTAAGTCTAGTCAGCTCCAGCAGACTGACTTGGGAGCAGACAGGGCTGGAGCAGAAACCCTCCTTCTTCCCTTTATTGACGCCGTGCTTAGCAATGAGCTGGCCCATCCCCACCCATTTCAGAAGGCTGATTTCTTACTTTGGTATTTGTTTGCTCTCAGTGTCCCCTAAACCTCAGAAGTAGCCAAATCCTTTGCTCTCCAGGAGGAGAGACTGGCCTTGATCAACCTGTCTATAAGGAGTGGGGCGTGGGGAGAAGATGAACATTGCAAGTTTTTATAGCAGGGTGGAACTGACCCATTATTTGCTTACGTTACCCAGCGCCAGCTCAAATATGCAGCAGGCTGGAACATCGTTAGACTTCCAAAGTCCAATGGAAACAGAGAAAACGACCCTGTAGAGATGCAGGGGTCCAGGGTGGGGTGAGGCTGGGCAGTTGAGATCACTGTGCTGGGAGAGGCACTATATGATGTAATGTGGCACAGACCTAAGAGACTTCTATAGTGGCAGAGCTGTGTGTGTGTCTCTGTGTGTGTCTGTCTATGTGTGTGTGTGTGTGTGTGTGTGTGTGTGTGTGTGTGTGTCTGTCTGTCTGTCTGTCTGTGTAAGTGTATGTGTATGCCTGCATGTAGAAAGAGGCAAGGGGGTAGAATTTGGATTCTCAGAATTGGAGCAATGTACAGTGGGGAAGGCATTTGCCTTGCAAGCAGTCTACCCGGTTTGATCCCCGGCAACCCATATGGTCCCCCCATACACTGCCAGGACTAATTCCTGAGTGCAGAACCAGGAGTAACCTCTGAACATCACTGGGTGTCACCCACAAAGCAAAAAAAAAAAAAGAATTTGGGTTCTCCCAGGTGGATCTGGTCTTTGTTCTAACTTGGATGTTATAAAGATTCATATCAGTTGTAAATGTAAACATGGTGGGAAAAATTCATAGATTGAACCCCATTTTTTCTCCTATTTTGGGCCACACCCAATAGCTGTTCTCAGTCCGGTGTTGGTGGCGCTGGGGACCATGGTGCTGTGGATTGAACCTAAGCCCCAGCCCAGATTCCGTATTTAAAAAAAATTATTTTATGAAGTCAGACTGATAGTACAGCAGGTAGGGTGTTTGTCTTGCACACTGATGACCCTGGTTCAATCCTCAGCACTCCATATAGTCCCTCAGAGTGGGACCAACAGGACCAATTCATGAGTTCAGAGCCAGGAGTAAGCTCTGAGCATTGCCAGGTGTGGTTTAAAAAAGAAAAAAGCATTCAGGTAATTTCCAAATGCCTCAGTTGGAGACTTAAGTAATGAAATTCCACTTCCTCACTGGCAGTGGAGGAGGAAGGAGTTAGGGCTGGCCTAATGTTAAAATGCCTGAAAATGTCCCGCAGACTCCTCTCAACCCCACCAAAAAATACTTGGAAGATAATAAACTTGCTGCGATGTTTCAGAACTCAGCTTGTGGGAGACAGTTTGGAGCTAGGTGACAAGGAGAATGGAAGCAGGTAGATACAGGGGGAAGATAAAGACAGAGAATTGCTCTGTAATTTTTCTGTCCCTATCTCTTCCATTCCTTCGTCTCTCTTCCAATTCTTTTTTTCTCACCGTGCTTTCCTCATTGTCAGAAGATAACAGAGTCATGTCACTCAAGTCCAGAGGCAAACAAGCCAGGTGAAAAAGTGTAGAGGCTGAGATCCAGCTCTGGCTTGGGTTGCCTTGGCCTCTCTCTCTTCTTCAGAAGCACGAGCAAACTTGGCTATGTGGATGATCTCCAGACTTTTCTCATTTCCGCGCTACGACTTGTAATCCACATCGATAATGTGTGTCTGTGACTTGGGGCAAAGCTGTTTAACTTCCATGTAAATGAGATAACAGGAATGTCAGGGTTTCCAGAGTGCACGAGTCCCGTTTCCACCCGGCATGGGAATGAGCATGCGGGAGGGTCTGCTGTGAGAAGCACAGCACCCAGCCATGCTGCTGCTTCAAGGCTCTCAGAACCAGCCCCACAGCGCTCAGCCCCTGCTGGTGCTTCAAGGCTGTTGAAATCAGTCTGGCTCCAGATTTCTAAGAATTAAAATCAGTACTTCCTCAGGCTTTCCTACTCTGTCATTTTGGCAATTTTAAGAGATTGCGACCATTATTATTCATATCTTTTAAGGGCCAGATTCTGATCTGACATCCCCAGGGTCAGAAAACTCAGTAGGAAAGCTTCAAAACTGAAGTGGGGAGACCTGCTTTGTAAATAATGTCAGCTATTTCTTGGGGCAGGGGGAAGGGAGAAGAGAAGGTTAAAGAGATGGAGGGTGATTGTCCTATCTAATAGGAATACTTAGAAATCTAATGGTAAAAGACCTTTTTCTGCTTTATTTTTTCTGCCTGTCTGCTTTTGCTGCCATTTATTTAAGGGAATGTTGATATTTTTTTTTAACACTGATACATTGAATGTGAAACAACAACTTTCTTTTAACTTGTTTGATTTATAAGTGTAATAACCAGCAAGTAATCAGATATAAAAACAAACAACAACAAATCCCAAGCAGACGAGAAAACAAATAGAAACCATTCAGCCTGGCCCGCCTTCATCTGGCAGTGCCTGTCGGGAACATGCCAGGTGTAAAAACAAGAATTCATCAGCCCTGAGAACAGCTTTCATCGGCTTTTGCCCTTGTCTAGGTCCTGAGTCTGTAGAGAAAAATCAAACAAGTTGATAGCAAGGTTCAAATTATTGAGTTATTTGACCCCGATGCTAAGAACAGGATACACTTAAAGTATTTAGTGAACTTTCTTCTTAGGGATGGGTCTAAGATGCTTTTTGGGGGTCTTCATGGGACCATGTTTTTGCTAGCAGATTCACAAGTTGATGCCCACCCAGATCCCAAAGCCACTTTGGATTCTTTCACTGAATGCATCACAGCAAAAATCTAAACCTACATAGATTGCCTTTTGATAGCCTCCTGTTGCGAATCCCTACATTCTTTAGTTCTGGAGAAATAGAAGTTAACCAAGAGGACAGAATTCTTTTTTTACATGGCTAATTCTTTGTTACAGAGCTACATAAAGGATGGAGGGGGGATTGCTTGTATCTGAGCTCTTGGGAGGTGGCACAGGACACATGGTCATTGTAGACTTGAAGAAGAGAGCATGGTCAGGGGTTTCTAGGTCTGGTGTTCAGGATTTGAAAGTATCTGTCCAATCCAGCCATTTCTTTATTGGTTGCCCGGAAACAGTGTACTCAATTCCAGGAACTGCTGCTCATGGCCCGCTGGCCTGGGCATGCCTAATTGGGGTGGACAGTAGCATCCATTACAGGCAAAGTATGTTAGGGAAGATCAGTGGCACAGTGATAGCAGAGTTGCTCATTACCTCATGGGCCAAGATGGCAGAGCTGCTCATTACTACCTAGGCCAAGATGGCGGAGTTGCTCTTACCCCCACACTAGCAAGGTCTCATAGTTTACAGGTTGCTTAATGCATGGAAGCCACCAAGGCTCGGAATTCTCTCGTGCCTTGCTGTGAAGTATGTTTGTAATCAGAAAGCCTGGCTAACTTGCCCTGAAGGATTTGTAGGCTGGGTAGTATTTAGCCTTGAGGCCAGTTCTGACAACATGTGGGTCAGGCTTCTTATTGCGATGAGGGGCGGAGTCTCGCCTCCTCTCACTAACAGCTACCTAATTAAAATGGCAGCTCCTGTCAATTATGCAAAGCTTTCCTGGAGATGGGCTATCAACATCATCCCTTGCTTTTTCTGGACTTTGAGCTTGATCCTGTGCTTCAGATTGCATTCATGAGTGAGTAGCTAGTCAAACTAAAAAGGCGAGCAGGCAAGTCAGATTCTTATAATTGATACTTTGCAGGACTTGCGCTATGCTTGTGGAGGGGAGGGGTAGGTAGGTACCTTATAAGTGAGGGGACAAAACAGCTTGGAAAAGGGTGGTGACATGAGACATGTTTAGTTCTGTTATAATTTTCTCAGAGTTTTTTTTTCTTTGGGGTCACACCTGGCAATGCTCAGGGGTTACTCCTGGCTCTTCGCTCAGGAATTACTCCTGGCGATGCTCAGGGACCATATGGGATACTGGGGATCAAACCCGTTGGCCATGTGCAAGGCAAACGCCCTATCTACTGTGCTATCACTCTAGCCCCCAGATTTTCTCAGATTTATTTTTCTAGGAGGTAGGGACTTTTAAATTTTTTTAAACTTTATTTAAATACTGATTTACAAAGTTTTCACAGTACAGTTGTTTCAGGTATTCAATATTCTAATACCAGTTATACCACCAATATTAGAGGCAAGTATTGATAGAAAATAGACACATGTTCTTTCCCTAAGCACTTGGACTTCAGAGTGAGGGGAAACATCTCATTTGAACCCTATATTCTGTCTCTGCCAGTTACGAGCCATTCAATCTCAATCAGGGCTGTGGAAACCTTAATTTTCCTGCTTTTGATATGAGGTGGGTGAGGACTTGGGGGAGATAGCTCAGAGCTCTACAGTGACTACTTTACCTATGGAAGACTCTTCATTCCCAAGTACAGCCTAGTAGGGAGGTAAGGAATTTCTATGAGCTTTCCTAGACTTGTTGGCTTTACTGATAATTCTTTTAAAGCCCCCAAAGTCATCATTCAGATTGAGTTTATATTGACACACTTTTTTTTTTTTGCATTATTGGGGGTGGGGGATGGCACAAGGATTACTTCTGGTTCTGCATTCAAGGATCATCCTGGCAAGATTCAGGGAACTATATGTGGTACCAGGGATCGAACCTGGCTTGGCCCTGTGCAAGGCAAGTACCTACCTGCTGTATTATCACTCCAGTCTTGATACACTTTTTTTCTAATGGGAAGGTTTATAAATCTTTTGATTAAAGGCCCTCACCTAACACTGTGTGACTGAAATCTAATCATAAACAGTTTTGTAATTGTATATCTCACAGTGGTTTAATAAAAAAAGTCCTTTGGATTATGTTCATGAAGAAGTTTCTAAGTATTCCTGAGCAAGGAATCAATAGAACTAAGAACACAAGAGGATGAATATATTAACTACAACCTTAGAATACTATAATTACCAATCTAGGTATACATTCCTGTGAACATTTGTTTTTATATTTTGATAATAGTCAATATATTTTAATAAATATATAAATTTTCTAATAAACCCATTGGCTATGGCTTAATAATAATAATAATAATAAAAGGCCTGACCTGCTTTATTTTATTTCCAGTCTGCCTTTGCTACCAAAGTATTATGCTGCTTTTAAGTTCTTTTACTTCTTTAAATTGATGACTTGAATGAAATAAGTAATACAAGTTAGTTTGAGCACAGGGATCTCACTTTCCACGAATGCCACCATCTTTCTAGTCTGAGCCTGGGTTTATCCCTTTCCTTCTTGGCTGGCCTGCCAAATATCCCTCTTGCCCCTCCTCCTCCCCCTCAGTACAACCAGAGATTGTTTTCAATTGCAAATTGGATCATGTCACCCTCCATTACAAATTGCTTTCATAGCTTCTCATTGGAATGAACAAATTAATACAGTAAATACCTGTGAATCTATTGCCCACCAGGATCTGGAACATTAACAAGAACACTTATCTGCTTAAGCATGAAGCCCCCTCCCATAATAAGCCGACTTTCTTTTCTAACCTTGTCTGTTTAATGATTCCCTTACTTTATTTCACTGTGGTTTTACCGCATAAACGTATTCCTAATATGTGTCCTGTTAAATCACAGTTATCTTAAATGTTATGAAATTTTTATCATTCGATGTGTTGTTTTCAGGGATTTGGACTCGTCATTTAGAAATATTGTCTGCATAGAGTCATGGTAAATTTGTTTTAATCTCTTCAAAATGTTCCATTGTGTGAACATACCATTATTTGTCTATTTTCCAGTGAGTGGGTCTTTCAGTTCCCCATCAGAATTTTTTGCTAACGAGGACAACTCTGCTGAGAACATTCTTATACAACATCTCACTGCCTTAAGGGTAAAACTAAAAAGCCTTCACATTATCTCAGGGTCTCTGTGGCCCCCCCATCCTGCCTGTGGCAGCTGCAGCCTCTTTCTTCGCCCTCTCTCCTCGCTTTTCTGTTGTGCCATGTCACTCCCTCTTTGGAAAAGGTTCTAGGAAGAAAATCTTCACAGTGGGAGAAAGTTAAAGAACTTACTCTAGGTCATCCTCTTCCTCTTCACCACTTCCTACAAATCCCAATTCAATCATTAGTTTGTCCTTTGGCACACCTTGCTGTTATTCCAGAGTAAGAGCTCAGCTAACCTCTGTCATGCTTTCGTAGCATGTGGACTTCCAGTTGAGATCATGTGCCATGGTTGTCATTTGTAGACACTGATTTATAGGCCTTTGATTAACAACTACTGTTCTCCTGGCTTTGGCTCAGAGGGTAGGGGCTGCCCTTTTCTATTCTACCTATATCCTCTGGATCTAGCATCTTGCCTGGCATGTAAGTAGACACTCAGTATTTAATTTCACTTAAGTCTATTCAAATGCATCTCATACTAATTTACAAAAGTGAGGTAAATCATTGAGATTCTAGCAGGCACATAAAGCCAGAATTTTCTCAGATCTCTTTCTTTCTTTCTCCCAGCAGGAATTGGCAAGTTTCTGTGTGAAGGCCAGAAGTTTGATTTTGCAGGTCAGCTTGCTTCTAGATTTTGGCTGTTGTGAAGAGTATTTCTGAATTTCATATGCTTTTAGTCACGATCACGATCACGATCTTCCTGTTCATCATCTATTTGCTAGAGCGGGCACCAGTAATATCTCCATATGTCCTGTCTCATGCTAGTAGAACCCAAAGGCATCTGCTTGCTCCAGGAGCATAAAGAGCCTCAAACCATTATATTAGGTCATGGGAATGACCTAATATAAATGTTACTGGTATTTGGCATATCAAATACAACACGAGCAGCTTGCTAGGCTTGCCGCTGCGGTGGCATACTCTTGTAGTCACCTCTAAATATAGCATTTATTGATGAACCGTCGGGCTGCTTAGCGGCCGTGAGCGGTTGTGATAGTCTGGTCTTCTGGGTGGAGTTGTGATGAGAGGGAAGTCTGGATGTGGAAAATGGTGGCCCCATGGAGTAGGGGGTCGCCTGGCTTGTTGTGAGGCTCTGCTGGGGTGGCAGGCCAGGGTTAGAACCCGCCATGCCTCCCAGGCGCCTCATGAGCGGCTGGGCACAGGGAGAGCAAGTAGCAGCTCTGCCTCATGTCTGAGGGTCTCTGGTTCAGCATACCTGGGCCGGATTGAAAAAAAAAAAACTGCTGCAGGGTGGGTGTCGATGATCCAGGCTGTGATAGTCTGGTCTGCTGGGTGGAGTTGTGATGAGAGGTGAATCTGGGTGTGATTTTATTTGATTTTAGTGACAAATATTATTCATGGTTTACAAAATATGATTCCTTCTCCCCACCCCCACCCACCACCACACACACAACTGCTAAAAACTATGAGGAAAATTCAAGCCATCTCATGGAGCAAAGGAAGGTATAGGCTGAAAGAGACGTGATACCATAGCTGGCCAATTCCCAGATCCAGGTAACATCTTGCTTTCTTTTATAAAGAGGCAGTGACTGAGGATGGGGAGTGGAGAGAAGGTCCCAGGAATCAGTACCTTCTATCAAGAATGAAAAAGATATCTTTTATTTTATCGAATCATATTGTAGTAGACCATTTTCAAAGCTGTTCATGATTGGGTTTCAGTCATACAGTATTCCTCCACACTTCCTGCCACCAATGTGCCCTGATTCCCCCCCCCATCCACACCCCACAACCTGTCTCTGTGGCAGGCACTTTTCTTCTCTTTCTCTGTCTCTCTCTGTCTCTCTGTCTTTCTATCTCTCTGTCTCTCTATCTCTGTCTCTGTCTCTCTCTCTTCTCAAGATATCTTTAGAAAAAGCACAACTTTTCTGGAGAAGTTACTAAGTAGATCTCTGCTCCCTCAGCAGGTCCAGCTATTGTCATTCTTTGTTACTGAAATAAAAAATAATTCAGGCACTTAAAGGGCATTTTCTGACAGTCTTGTCATCATTACAAGTTGCGTCATCAAATGCTCACCCACTCACCGAGCCAAGGCTCTCCTGGCTGACGCAGGCAGCTGGAAGAGGGGCGTGATGGCTGCAATCTGCTGACATGGGCACTTAGGATGGTCTCCATGGCACTGGCATCACATGGGCCTTCTACCTTGGCATGAAGGCAGGCGCTGTTCACTGACACCACCATGAAACAGGGAAAACAAAGCCCAACAGAACAAACAAAGGCCTCTGCTTTGCAATATTTGTTCACGTGAAGCCATGTTGACACTTTTTAATCTGTCAGCAGACAAACCTTGGAAGGTAGCCCATGCTGTCAGCGTGTTAACTTGTTTTTGTTCACTGAGATGGAAATACGGATTTATTGGCAGGGGCGGGATGGGTCATGAAAGGGGAGTGGCAGTGAACTACTCCAGCAACACCTGCATGGATCAAGGGTGCTCTGGGTCTGTGGTTCACCCTCAGGCCCCCCCACGAGACTCCTATAGTTGGAAAGTTGTTTCCAGTTCATCTAACTACCAGTTGGTCACAGCTCTGCTCTGTTCAGTCATTTACGGTCACTACTACATTTTTTGGGGGTGGGAGAACGGGACAACACCCAGCAGTGCTTAGCTTACTCCCAGATCTATACTCACAGATCACTCCTGGTACTCTTGGATAACCCATGGGGTTGGTTGTGTGCAGTCAAGTGCCCCACCCACTGGACTATTTCTCAGGCCCTCAATTCCTAGTCACTACTTAAAGGGGCATGTCTTCATTGACTCCTCAGAGAATCCCCTTGCTGCAAGGTTTCCTGGTGTACTTCTTTGAGCCCCCCACAACCCAAATCTGGCTAAATGCTGTGTTTACCTGGTCACAGGTAGTAAGCATAACCCTGCCTGAATTTCTGCCTTGTCTGATTAGCTGTTTATCTCCCTCATGCTCCGCCCAAACCCATTCTCCGCACCATGGCCTGAAACCCCAAATCTGGGCTTGGAAAGCAGAAATCTGGGCTTTAATATCTCCCCAGATTTGCATTTAGAACGAAACCCTAAAATCTCTATTCTGGGCTAGAGTTTGAACTGGGTCCTGAAAAGTTATTGATAGCTAAAAATATCTGTGACCCTGTGCCTCTTTGGAAAAGAGCTTTTTCATATGACCAGATTGAAGCCCGGTGTGTGCATTCTTCAATATGACAGGAGTATGGGAAGAGGAGGAACTTGGAAGTCAAAATGAACCAGAGGCTGCAGAGGCTCTCGGTCTTAACAGCCAAGGTCCCAAGAAGAGGGGAGGGAGGTGGGACCAGAGGAGCCAGCACTGAGTCCCATGTTGAGAATGGCGTAGAGAATGAATGTGACTCTGTTCTTGAAGGCCCAACATCATTGCAGCAGTCCAACATGGATACAGCTCCTTTACCTCTACAAGGCCCGGGAAAATGTGCTGGGTTATCTTTGACAATCAGAGCTAAGGGACTTTGTTGGCATTTGGGAAAGGACACAAGCATGTTAAAAATGGTCAAATTCATGGAAGAGTTCAGATTCCGCTGAGGATATTGAGGATGATCATTCCTGCCTTGTAAACCTGTGTTCTTGCCCCACACCTAGGGCCTTGGTGACAGTCATTCCTTCTCTCCCTTAGTGCTCTCTCCCCTCAGCTCTGCCCAGGGCTCTGGGTGCCACTCAAATGTGACCTTTCAGAAGAAAGAGTGGGTTCCTGACCTGCAAAGTATTTTATTTACTTGTTCATTCAAGTCCACACCTATCGTAAAAATATTCCTGCAAAAGATAGCCTTTGCCATGTCTTCTTTTTATTGTTTTTTAATATTTGGCTTTTTTTTTTTTGCTTTTTGGGTTACACCTAACAATGCTCAGGGGTTACTCCTGGCTCTTCGCTCAGGAATTATTCCTGGCAGTGCTCAGGGACCATACAGGATGCCGGGATCAGCCACGCAAGGCAAACGCCCTACCCACTGTACTATCGCCTCCAGCTCCCGACTTGGTCGCTTCTCGACTTATTTATTTATTTATTTATTTATTTATTTATTTATTATTTATGTATTTATTTACCTATTTACTCATTCATTCATTCATTCATTTTTTGCTCTTTGGGTCACACTCATGATGCTCAGGTATTACTCCTGGCTCTGCTCTCAGGAATTACTTCTCAGGCTGTGCTTGGGTAGCCATATGGGATGTGGGAATTGACCCCGGTCAGCTGCATGCAAGGCAAATGCCCTACCCACTGTGCTATCACTCTGGCCCCCTGTTTTTGTTTTATCAAAATTGAATGTCACTCTTTGATTCTTAAGAACAAATAAGCTCATTTGTCTTCTCCCCACTAGGACAGAGAGGACAGTATCTGCACAGAAAGGATCCAAGCAGAACTGGCTTATGATAGGTGCTCCCATTGCATCATGGGCTCTGGTGCTGCAAATTGATAGCACAG